>WHPZ01583225.1:0-22998 GCA_016617965.1 Macrosiphum rosae | reverse complement strand
ATTCTAAAGCATATTAACACAATACACTTTTATCTGTGTTTTATATATAGGTACACTATAACGGTTGTTAACGTCTGTTAGTTATGGATTTATGATCTCTTAAACGAATGCCTAATGTCAGATATGATAGTGTACGGAAGAAGCACCTGTATGCATAGGGCGCGACTGTGGTCATTAATCCATAAACAGAAGAACTAATACACGAAGATTATAATTATAAACATTAGTTATCGTGAACGGGTCAAGTTATCTAAACCTCTGTTATTAATCCCATACAACATTTTGTTGTATAGATCACGGGCATTTAATCATAACGTTTAATGAGACGTTAGAACCGGACTATACAGAAGTTGTATTGTTATGTATTCAATATGGCTTATTAATAATTTATTATTGTTATTAATTTACTATACTGTGTACACAATTTGATAAGATTTTTTTCTCGTTGAATAGTATGGTTTCTAACTACCGAATCCTTATTGTAAAACTATAGTTGATATTGAAATATACATTAACTTTAATAATTATCATAATATTTAATAACTATGTAATATGTACATAATCAGCTATTGAAAGTACCTATTAAATTTGTGTTCATATTGTAATATTGTTATTTATATTATTATAACTGTTGGAAGTATAGTTACGTATAACTAACGAAAAAATAATTTTTCAAACTAGTATGAAGAGTTTTTTTTTTTTTTATATCAAGTAACATATAAAAATCGTTAAACTCATGAATTTTGACGTTAGAAACTGCGAAAAAGTGCGTATGCACGTGTGTATGTATTATTAAATTGCGTTTTGTTATATATATTATAAAAAAAAGTGTAAAACTACACTAATGATAATCATTACTCATTATAATTGGGACCATTACTCAATCAAAGTATTCTATTGAAACACATTTGGTACTCATATAGAAAATACAATTTTTTTTTCCAACATACTTCTATGTCACGAAAACATTTTATAAAAGAAACATCACATTTAGAATTCCTTTGAAACAACTACGCTTCTAATAAGACAAGAGAAAATATTGTTGAAGAAAACACCAGTCGTTCATAAAAAAAAATATCTTACAGCAGTTTCGTAATAATACCACAACACCAATTACACGTCATTGCAACTATATCGAACAGCAACGTACGATTTTGGTGTTATGTTTAATGTGCTTCGATAACCCGTTTGATCCTCACCGCTCCTAAACGTGAAGTCATGAATCATCTTTTTTCTTTTTTTTACAAAAACATTTTCATAAGCATATATTATTGTTGTTGATCAATCCTCGAGATAACTATATACTATCTAAATATCAGACGGATATTTGTGTAGAAAAATATAACCGCCGCGATGAAAAAATGTTATAATAATATTATATGATTTATGAATATTATAAATTTAAAACTCTGATGATATCGAGTGGATAAAAATGAAAATCGACAGTACGTCCACTGCCAACGTCGAGTCCATCGGTACAATAAGACATGAAATCCAGCGGATCTCAAGTCCGCACCGTTTACCGTATATACGTCTGATGTAGGTAATAACTTAATAATCGTCGTAACTGCCGGAAAAACTATATAATATTTATACTGATGGTTGAATTATAGTTATAGGCAACGCAATACAAGTACGTGTCGACGGCGTTACGCGTTCAATGCGGCGATTCCGTTTTCTTACGACGACTCGTCTATAATAAAACATCCGTACGCGGTATATAGAGGTATAGGTATAGGTATTCCATCGGTTCCGTACAAATGAGGACTGCAACGAAATAAAAAAAAAAAAAAAGTGGCCATCGTTTCGCCACAATATTACATAGGTATAATACATGCACCGCGCTCAGTGCATAAGAAGAAACGGCAATTCGACTTTATACGCTGCAGTAATACGATATCATACGAACAGAATTTAATATTATTAAATTTTTTTTTTTTCCTTTTCGACAGTATATTATATCTGCATGCAATACGGAATCGCGTTTACACTGCATCTATATGTACCGCAGAGTAATATAAAATATATTATTATATTCTTATCGGGTTGATGCCGACGTCGTATGCAGTCGTACGGTTATGATGTACACGTGGCGTGCGCACGACGTCCACGCACGACGATCGGAGTATGTTTGGGGTATTTCGTTATTTCTCGCCGGGGCTTCCGGGCAAAATTATTATCGTTTTTACCTCGCTGACCCGAAACCCTAGGCGAATTCCTCCTGCCCGCGTGCGCCCGTGTATACAGCCGCCGGCGCAGTACGCGTATGTACTATACCTACATAAAACTTTTCCGACACAACCTTCAAACGCACATATATCTCCACGGCGCAAGCACGGAAGGCGGCGATGGTGGACTAGGAGCAGGAGGAGCAGGGGGAGGTGGAGAAGAAGAAGACGACGGCGACAAGATGTTTTCACTTTTATAGAGCTTACTTTTACGAGTCATAAACACCCTCCCCCGCTCATCACCGCGGCGCACACACACACACACACATATATATATATAATATTATACTCGTATATACACTTACACATATATATATATATACATTACACACCTACATACCTCACTCGTCCTCATTCCGTATGCTCCGTTATCGTGACCCTTCTACGCCCGTACACGTTTTTTCTTCCCTTCGCAGACAATGTTAAATACTGTCGAGCCCAACACGCCGTATATACAATAAATATATCCGTTTGAGGACCGGCAACCACCTCGGTCGGCCAATTGAAAACGACCGTTTCTCCGCTGCAGCGTCCGCACAACACGCGGTTACGGCTCCGAGCGAGACGTCGTATATAAATACTTAAACGGGACCATTTCCATTTCAACCCCTACGCCACTAAAACGCCAAACATAACACTTTTAATATAAACGCATACATATATATTATTTATTATATTTTTTTTACGTCCCCGCTCGCGACGCTTTAATAGCTCAAAGGCCATGCAAATTTCGTTTATGTCGAACGTTAAAAACATTGTAACGAATTGTGATACTTGGGGGGTGTGTGTGTGTGTGTGTGTTGTCGTCACGAGAGCTTTTTAAGAAGAAATAATGTTCACATTATCTATCTATCTAACGCCATTACCGCAGGCGACTCTTCTCGCGCTTTACGATCATAGTCGAATGGCTAAAATGGAATTTTTCGTTTACGATACAATGATATTCGTTTCACGATATACCCGCAGTCGTAAACGAGAATTTTTCAACTAAAATTATCTAATTAAAATATTGAACATTTAATAAGTAAAACGCAATAGGTATAATTTATTCCTTACAAGGTGAAGTACTACTGCATACTGCACTATGCAATTGAATATCGATTAAAGTTTTTCGAATCGTTAAAAAATAAAATAATGAAAATGCTTACGTTTCTTGTTTCCAAGATTTATAAAAACTTTTGCATCTTTTTAGTAAATAATGTCAAAACCAATTTAAATTAATTATAGTAATGGATTTTGAGTACTATTATAACCATGATTTGTATAACATCGAGGTTGACTACTTAAATTTACAGCAGAGCGACACCCACAGACCCATCTTTTTTTTTGACCTTCATAAAATATCTGAAATTAAACATTTTAAACTATAACTACAATTATGACCCCCACCCCCAAAAAAAATATATTTATTATAATAATGAATAACATATTCAGTCGGTTTGAAAAACAATAATTGTTAATATTGTATGATTTACAATATGTAATTATAACATTATTATCATTCGTCCGCATCGGGTTTGCCGCATATTTGTTTGCCAATTTTGTAGAAATCAAGATTCCTAATAGGAATTTATAATTTTGTTCTCGCATATAAAATATTATTTACGTACGTCGTCCACGTCATATTATAAGAGTAAGGAGCTTTTTAGGTTTCCAATTTACTCAACACATGGTTGATAAGAGACCCTAATCTATTGAACTAACTTGATTTTGAAATTTTAATGAAACCGATTCATCGAAACAAACAATTTTACAATCTATGATGTCAAATAAATTATCTTTACAGATTGTAACGTTATATATTATTAATATGTTAATCAGCCGTTCGACATAACAGTATTATAAACCGATTGTACATGCGTTACATTAATTATTCATAAAGTAACAAAATCAAAACATTCTTCCCCCTTATATTGAGTTTCTCTCGACTCATTTAGATACAAATGTCCCATCAATTCCGATGCGTTTGTTTAGTGTTTGTGACACTTCCATTTCGTTTATGGACCGCAGACTGCCATGCAATTATAGAAACATTAAATCGGTAGACGATTTTACGTCCATTCGTACAAAATTAATTAACATTTTTATTACATGCGAGTACAACATGAATAGGGTGAAAAAATGTCGGAACCTGTGATGTCGAAAAAACCGATGATGACAACTACCCCTCACTCACTCACTTATTATTATTATTATTCGCACTTTCAAGCGCATTCATTATTTGCGGCTAATTTCAGTTAAATATAACATAAAATATAAAACTGTGATATATACGTAGGTATATAGTATATGCGTGCACCTCCACAGCACTTTCCACATCACATTTGTATAAAATATTTTATTTCACTTACTAAAATTATTTTAGTTCAGTACAGTTACAATATTGTATTATCTTTATTAGTTAATCAAATACGTTTCAACTTGAACAGAATAAAAACGTAATTCGTCTCGATTTTCAGTAGGTACAAAATTATTTACTTTAACGATTATCAATGACGATTAAAAAGATTAACGTGCACAACAAGGCGGGTTTATAGCTTACACGTACTACGTGCACATATATCAACTCGAGAAAATCAACGCAGCTCTATAAAGTAAGGCTCCCACTCTTATTATACATTAGACGCAATATGGTGTGGGTACGATGCTTTTGATATTTCTCAATAATAATATAGTTTATTGCAGCACGTGCTGGGGTGACGGAGGTCCGTCTAATTGGCTGAGCGAGCTGTGCGCAGACGAAATTCCGAACTTAAAAGTAACAAAAAGATAATAATAATGCATTTATATGATTCGTACGCGGCTTATACATTTTTACCATCGGTCACTGCCAAGCCATCCAATGTGTCTGTTGAGCCGTAAAATTGTGGCGACGAGCATTCATCCTGTAACAGTGTAACCTAACCAATCACAGGACGCATAAACGGGTTTCTCTTACAAATCAAACGTTGAAATGCCTACCGGTATCGATGTTGTAGAGATTTAAGGTGTCGTCAGCCGTGTCATCCTGTACCTACATAATATCAGAATTATAATATTGTGTTCATAATAAATACTACCTACATGAACCAACACGATAACAATTAAACGAGAATAACGACGAAACAAAACATTCTTTGGAAAAGTTCAACGATTTTTAATTTATAAAGAATCGATGGTTGATGTATACCAACAATATCTTTGAAATTTACTAAAATTACGATTCAAAACCTAAATCAAAGTTCAACTGTTAAGAAATATTATAATAATTTAAATTGTTTTCTTAAAATACTTTAATAATAAGTTGTCGCGTGCACTTGTGTCTGAATGCATTTTAGTGTACCTAAATAGTTATAGCCTTATATGTAAGAGACTATTCTTTTGAGTTTTAAAAAAATATCTAGGTATCGCCTATTCAGCTTTTATTTAATTGAGTGATATTTGATTATATTCGAATAAGACTAGGTATTAAAAGTTTCAATATTTATTGATACGTTATTATGAATATTATTAATCATAAAATATATTTTGATATGCTTTTATTGTTGTACTTAAAATAAAATGTTGAATCCAAGCAGTATTACCAGATAATATGTAAATACTAATAATATACACCCGGAAAATATTTAAAAACGAATTACAGAGGTTTGTAACACAAAATAAAAACACTTGAAATATATAATTAAATATTTCAAATTTAAACCACACGTACATGATGCAGTAGGTATCTAACGTGACATATTTCAATTAATCGTATTTAAAACATCGTAGAATGATAATATGCGCAATGGTTATGAAATGTTACAGTATTATATTCATATAAAATCCAAAATGTTTTTTTACAACTCTCGGAGATATCATATTATTATTATAGTGTTTCAGTAGTTATTTACATCAATATTTCTAAAATTATTATCTCACTTCATCTGGTAGGTACGTGATCGAGCCACCTGCGATATATCAGTACTGCAGACATAAATAGGTAGGTACCTTTGTTTTGTCATCGCGTATTATATTATTACATATCGTTATTATTATTATTATTATCATTGCATATTGCCGTTCGCATTTTGATCGTTAAATTATTATAACAAGACACACAGTGCAACACACGGTTTTGGGATGCAGCCAAATAATAAGTTGCATCAACAAAACGGGAAACTCAAAACTGTACACGCACATTGCGCTTATATATAATAATAATATATGTATACGTTTTGCTTTTCCCCGCTGCACGTCTCGCCGGGCTTATACGCTCCGACCACTCGTCCCAGTCAGTATAGTTATTGGTTTCCGATAAATCGTTAGCATAATACGCTTATAAATTTCGGTTTTTAATAAGGGTCCGCTGTTGGAACACACTGTTTTCACACGTTATTAAACTTTAGCGGTCGCCCGTTAATAAATCTTGTCTTCTCTCGCCCGCTCGAGTGGCGCAACACATCCGCCCCGTAAAGCCCATTCGTTCGTATTATGCGTATAATTTGATGTGTTTTTTTTCCACTCCCCCCTTTCACGCGGTCTTGAAAGTCCCGAGGATTTATCGCCAATCAATGTGTAAACAAGTGCGGATTTCACACGTTGGACTTTTTTTTTTTACGCGTAATAATCGGTAAGCCTATACTAACTGCACATGCTAACATTTTATTATAACAATGTATATATATATATATATAGGGGTAATATTATTATGGTACTGTGGCGCGCAACGGTTACGCAATACGAAAACCAAGAGAAAAAAAAAACAATTATTGTAACAGCTAATAGAAAATCTATGGTAATATATTTTATCTGTTTATTTATTTATTTTTTTTTTTTTAATTTGAATTCGGATACGTCCAATGGAAATTATACGTAATGTGAACATTTGCGTGTTCAGAAACAATTCATTTTAGAAAATATAATACAATGTAGTTTTATTCAAAATAAATTGCAAAGTACCTATATATGAGAAAAAAAATGTTCGTTATCAATAACCATATAGGATATTAATTGTATTTTTTTGAATTCAGAATATGATATTTAGAAATACCCGGATCCTCTCCCTTACATTTCTAATAAACATTTAGATATCATAATGATTTAGTCTTCAAATCCAGCAATTATCTAAAATAATATTATTATATTATGGTCATTGTTACTGTGAATTATAATACCTAGTTTATTTTTCAAACAAACCAAATTCAATGTGAATGTAAACCATGTTTGAGGTAACTATATTATATCATATAGATTCTATATATACTATATTTAGAGTAGAATATACTGATTTATACCTTTTTTTCAATTCTATGTCGGACCATGCGCATATGACTGTTAAAGTTTATATATGAATAAAACAATTAAATTTTGAGTATTTTATTTCCTTTTTGTTGTACCCAAAAACCTGTTCTGTAACTGATAAAAGAAAACAGGATTTTTA
The DNA here is from genome assembly GCA_016617965.1 of Macrosiphum rosae. Taxonomy (NCBI): domain Eukaryota; kingdom Metazoa; phylum Arthropoda; class Insecta; order Hemiptera; family Aphididae; genus Macrosiphum; species Macrosiphum rosae. Next base: position 15,369 of record WHPZ01583225.1, on the reverse strand, counting down.
TAATCGCGTTTTTTATTGATTTTATTTAATGCGAATTACTTAGTGGTAAATTACGTTTTTATTAGAAGTAATAGACGTAAAGTAATATACTTCGTAGGTGGTCTATTAAAAATAAGTCTAAATTTGTGAACATCAAGATTTACTAATTTAATTTTAAAAGATCACACATAGGTAGATAACTACATCATGTGAAATAAAATTGAAAATATTTTTTAGAACAATTAAGATGTAACTAAATTAAATTGTGATTTACCATATTATACAAATTACAATAAACAGTATAATACTGTATAAAACATGCTTTATGTATTTATCATAATTTTTTTTTAATGTGATTTTGTACATAATATTTGTACTAATAAATACATTTCTAAATAAAAACTTTAAATAAGCAATATTGATAGGGATCCTTTTTAGTTCACTATGTGTGTAATTTTGTAGTACCTACCTATACATTAAAATCAATTTATCAATATCATTAATATACAAATTTTTAAAAAATTTAATATAATAGAATAGGTATACCTTAGGAATAATTCGATGAAGGATTATTTCATGAAATGATATTAATAGAAAATATAATAACAATGTATTGTCATCAATCATATAAATCTCCTGTAATTCGTCGTTTTGTATAGGTATCTACGTAAAGATATTGTAGATAACTACGAAAGAAATATTTTGAAACTACCACTAACCATACTAAATGATACACTAATAATATTTTAAGTGAAATAAAAATTTTTATTTGTTACATTTATTTATTATAAAACTGTATATTTTGAGGTATGTGCACTAGGTTATTAACTTATCAGTTATCACTTAAACAATTAGATACTAAGCATATAATAAGCATACAATTAGATTATAATATGACACAGGTAACAGACATGATTAGGCCTAAGTCTTTAACCATTAATAAATTAGTAAATAACACATAACCAAACAAATACAAACAACAATGTTAACATTTAATAAGTAGGTATTTAACATAAAACATTGTTGTCTGCATAATATAAACAACCGTGTCTAATGCCATTTACGTACACATTTTTATTTTATTCCAAAATAATAGCCTTGGGGGAAAAATACAGACAATAATTTAAATTATATAGGTAAAACAATAAAATATTAATGATAATATAATATATTTTTATATCATTAACAATATGATAAAAACCAGTCATTAAACATTAAATATATACCTGTACTAATATAAGAGGAGAACACCATGAAGAAATTTATTCTGTGTCAACCATTCATTAATTCACTTATTTTTTTTAGCGTATCATTATTATTACATCATATTATGAATTTCATCGCTTGTTAAATTATCCAATAGTAAAATAAATAATCATTAGATGCCTAAAAGTATTTGATAATAATCTTAATATAATATGTTGAAATCGAACATTATATTTTGTTTCAATAAAGAAACACTATTAATTAATAAATGGTTGATTACAATAAAAATCGTGATTACCTATAAAATCGCGGTATATTAATACACATATATTATTGTATCGGATTTCAGACACTTCTCCCTGGTATATGCTGCAAAGACGGTTAATTGGTCAAAAAAATGGCCAAAATACACGTCTAGTGCGTTGTACCTACCTATTGTATTATATTGTCATTTTATCAGTTGAACGTTTTCAGACACAGTTCGTATTATGTTATACCTAGAGTACAACGTGACGGCATAATATTATATTATGTGACCAGTTATAATGTCATATTGGGACCCGGGCATCAAAGACTCTGATATGATTAAGCTCCAATTATTATTAATTATCAACTGTGGGAGTGGGATTGTGATTAAGGAGGTAATAACGATTGTTTGCACCACGGTCGACAGGAAATTTCGCCGATACGGGGTCAACGACGCGTAAACAACGCGTGCACCGTAGGGATGGTGTGTTTTGCATAACACAATATGTGTGTATATAGTCGTTATTATTATTACAATGCCATCCTACACACTGGCAGTGAGTACATAATATAAACATGGCGTGTCTAATATATATACATATATACATTATTATATGAGGCGAGCGAGGAAACCCTTTGATGATCGTAGTAGCAGCAGAGTCGATAACAATAATTAATTGTCACCTAATTTGCGTCGGGAAAAATTACATAACTGCAGGTACGAACGTCCCATGAGCATCGCGATAACCGTAACTATCAAGTAGGTACGAGGACAATTATTGTAAACAATCCGAATTGTGGACGTCAATTAGGTCCATCTGGCAATCTGGCGATGCAGGTCCATCACGATATTAAATTGTGCAGACTGCACGACGACGTTTCAAACGTGCAAACGCACCGAGTCACTATCGACTCTATAATATTATTTGATTATTATAACGCGGGAGATTATATCGATTCAATTATATTATTATGGTTGAAATTGGTTAGCCAATTTGGTAGCCCCGGCTTATTAGAAAATACGACGTATTGAACCGAGAACGGTTGTAGGTATACTGCAATATATTATGTACATCATGACGTATACCGTTTGATGAAATTATCAGTCGAATGCACTTTGCACGACGACGGGTAAAAACGCTACGGGGACGGCGTTTGGAAAATTGAATAATAACAAAACGTTGTTGGAAATATGAAAATAATATAGCAACACCCCCAGATACATTCCCGGCATATCGTTCCAGTCGGGTAATCAATGTGGCCTCTAAAAAGCTCCTCTGGTGCACAGCAATCTGCGTGGCGGTGGTGGTGATGTGTTCCACTAAACAGTGCCAAACCGACCCGTCAATATTAATATCGAGTTACCATAAAAGGCCCGTTGCCCCTTTCCTTTTCCCCGTCGGGTCCTATGAATGTGGTCGGAGGGCCGGAAAGAGCGCTGCTGCAGTAGAAAACAACTCAAGTGCATAACGAATTATATCTGCGTAATCAAAACAAATCAAAACGCGGACTGTACAAAATATGAATACAAATTAAACGTAAGTATACGAGAGCCTTCGAAATTAAAAATATTTACATATTATTAATATTTTTCTTGTACCATCATAAATATTTGGACTTAATGTTTATAGATTATAATATATTATTATATACAGCTAAAACGTTAGTAAATGCTTATAATATTATACCACACAGTACTTATATGTAATTATGTACCTACCTAGGTATTTATTATATTGTTTATTTGTCTCATGTTTGTGCCTTTTTTAATCATTCGATTATATTTAGTTTTAGTTTAAGTTATTTCAATATTTTGAAAGAACATATTATTATATTTTTTATGGAGATGGTTCATTTAATTAAATTCAAACATTTACTGCACAAACGTTTTTAATGTGTCAATAAACATAATAAAAAGTAATTTTCAATTACTTTAACTATATTATTTATTTATTTGTATTTTGTATTAGTTAACATTAATAGTTTAATACGTTTATAACTTTTAATAGTCATACTAAAAAATATATTTTAACATTTATAATCTGTCGGTAAGCTCTATGGGGTTAGCAGAGGGGAATACCTGTCGAATGTGCATAGGTGCGGGTTTTTTTTTATATCTGTAGTTGGTAATTATAGGTACTACATATCGTACGTAACAAAATTCAATCGTGCAGTGATTAGTTTAATTTATTGTTCACTATATTGTCACTCGGTGTTGAAGAAAACCGATGGATGATGTTAAAAAATTAAAATGCATCACCTTAAAAATTAATGTATATTACGAAGATAAAATATAAGCAATTATAATATAATATTAAAGGAATCTACTTTAAAATAAGATAATTTATGACTTATGAATTAACGTCTAACGTAATAATACTACATACGTTGTAGTTATAGTTAAGTTACATATTATATAATAACAATATATATATATAAAAAATGTGTTAGCACCTACATAATTGTTAGTTATAACTTATAGTTTAAACTTTAAACTTTAAAGATAGAGTCAACTCATCAAGTTTATTTGAACAAACAAATATGAACATTTCTAATTTTTTAGATGCAGCTGACATGCAAGTATGTTCTATACTTCAATGCATAATATTATGATGTATGATAAAATAAATATTGTACATGGAACCTACCTAAATAAATATAAAATATTTAAATATTTCTAAATTATAATAATGAAGGTATTTTATATTTTATGCGAATTGAATTTAAGTCAACATAGTTGCATATAAATATCAAACATAATAAGCAACTTCAGTTTAAAAAGTGAATATATTGACTGTTATCGCTTGACATGAATCATTGATTTTTTTGTGTAAAAGAAATCTTGTTTTGATAACAGGGATGAGTGAATTTATTAATATATTATATAAAATACGATATGCCGCAATATAGTATTACTATATTTTTGATATACATATAATTTTATTTTTTTCTTAAATCTCCAAAACCATATAGTATAGGTACCTATTAGCTTTTAATTACAATAACAACAAAGGAAATTAACGGCTTAGAATAAATACTATGGCTGAAAGTGGTCCGTAAAAGTATTTTTGAAATCATATGAATCAACTACGAGTATGGAGCGGAGATCGGAAGACTTGCCAAGTAACAAAGTTTTTATAAATCCAATAGAGGAAATAAATAAGCCACATTAATAATCCACGTGTGAGTATGTACCATATATACATATAATTTATTGATGACCTTGATGACGTAGGATGCCAAAAAAAAGGTAATACTTTACTAAGAGGGAATAAGGGCGTTTTGGCACAGATCACTGGAGCTTTTTGACGTTACCCGACAAGGGTCGAAGTAATCTTGTGGTCGGTTAATCGCAAGGAATTACGGCGCTTATCGGTGGTACTGCGGGTCCCCAAATGACCAGTAGTTGAACACCAACTACCACCATCACATATTAATCCTCGTTTTATAAACTACTATATGGTGTTTCATGCCTTGCATAATTCATAGGGTTGGCAGACAACCGATGACAAGACATATATACTCGGTACACAAAACACCGTGTTCCAAATTGCAGTGAAAGGTAGGAAGAGGGTAACACTAAATAAATCCTGTTTTATAAAGAGCCTGTAATCCGTTTCGTTTAACCCATGATCCCCGGTCTTAATTAAACGCCATGCAATTTAATGGCTCATTTCACCAATTAAGATGAACACAGTTGTAAATGTATAATAAAAGTTTCAACATTTAAAAATAATCTAAAACATACCTAAACGTATACATTATGTAGTACCTCTGTTTGGATACAAAACATAAACTAAAATAGTAAAATGTAATCGAATTGTTGTCATTAAGTATTTCTAAAAGTATCTAACTTCTAACTAAACGAGTTAAATTTTTTTCGATGATATGTAGTTACCGATCGATTAACTAATTTTATAGCCAAGTTAAGTTTTTTTTTTTCCATAGATTTAAAATAAATTTTGTTTTGTGTAAATTATTCTGTCTATATAAAAAAAATATGCCAATATATTATAATGTTGCATGCAATGAAAATAATAAATTGTAGACTTTAAATACAATTCTAAATGTTGATAGGCCATAGGGATCAAAATATAGCGTAGGCACGTCATATATAAATTATAAATGCAAGTATACAACCAAATGTCAATGGATAACTAAAATTTTACCTAAATACAGATAACCTAGTTTGACGGTTAAAGATACGATTTTCCATGATATCTTAAAAATTAACTAACCACAAACTAACCTAAATAACTTGTAACTTATCAGTAAGTTAAAACCCTGTTCTAACCTGTTCTCATTTGATCTCATTGGATGGCCTCCATTTATGTTATTTTTCTGTAATTTACTAAATATATAATATATTATCTTTACTGTATAATTCTGTTGTTGTGGGTAGGTATATAAATAACATATCAATTCGTCTATTGTGCTTTGGCATAGATTGTAAATATTCAATTAAAAAAAAAAAATGTTCACTGATTTTTAACTAAATTAAGTTATTTTTTTCTGTTGAACTTGTAATTTTTTCAAGTTGAAAAAAATAAAAGTAATTTTAAATTTTGATCTTAACTTACATATATCCATAAAAATAAATTGAACTTAACGAGTTAAAATAATTAGTTAACTTGACCAGTCTTTTTTAATGAAGTTATATAAATCATAATATAATATATGTTAAATAGTTTTTAACTGTACACAATAATGGTATAACTACCAATAGTATGATAATAATATATAGGTAGGTAGGTATGTAGGTAGGTACCTACTTGTAATAGTTGTTTCACATTATATTTTCTAATGGATTCAAATTTTTAATTATTAATATTTTAATAATAATTATCATCGCATCTTTGAGTTTGGTATGCATAAAGCTCTTAAAATAATAATTTAATTTGTTTATAGTTTTTTATTTTTTTTTTTCATTGGTCTTAAGCCCGACCACTGAGGTCATTAGTTTTTAATAATGTTTATAGTTAATATAGTTATTAATACCTTTTGATGAAACTTTTTATTATTAAAATACCCAGGTGATAATATAAAAATGTTAAGGTAGGTTATGTTGATAGCTGATCATAAATTATTTAAAGCACGAAATATGTCTTGCGAGAAGATTAATTGACAACCACGTCATAATATATTGAAATCGAAGGGTACCAGTCATGTATTTAATATTGGGGCTGATCAAAATAATGAATATCCCCAAGTCACAAAACGAGTATTTATTTTAAAACACACATGATGGTCACATTTTTCGTATCACAGAGAACTTCAAAACGTTCACGGAAACAAACATAATTATGACCAGTAAAACGTTTTTGTGATCGTGCAGTTGTATTGAAACCTATGTATAATGCCATAATTGATACTTTGTGTTTCGGCCAATATCCTTATAACCTATAAACTATACGTACCTTTAAAAAGGCACCTTTATCGTGAAAATAAAATCACAAATAAAAAGTCACAGAGAATAATTTTATTCATGTAATTGTCATTTTAAAAATATCATTATACGAACGTGTCAATTTAACGGACAATTTAAACGGAGCTCCACTACGGCGAGTAAGCGTATTCCAGCCGAGTTCAAGATTCCAACAAGTCGAAAATAAATGAAACGTTGGTAGATGGAACTAGGGAGTAATTATTTAACGTTGACATATTATATTCCAGCCGTGCAATAAAACCGATTCTATGGTGAGAGTATTATAGCGGTTGGTGGGGAGGGGATAGGGGAAGGAAATAATAATATTATATTAAGACGTCAAAAAATAAAAACATTGAAGAAAATCGAGATGTACGCGCGCGGCATACGATTCAATAACAGAATACACGATAATAAAACCAAGGTAGGTATATATAAAAGTACACGACGACTCCACACATGACCGTGGTCGCGGTGGCGGCGACGGCGGCGGCGTTTAGCATTCTACGACATTCCACGACATGCGGAGAACTCTCCATCACCCACAGCTTGTTAAAAACCATTGTAAGACCGGAGCCGCGAATACTATTAAAAAAAAAAACCAAACCAAACGTAACGAATGGATAAAAAGACGAAAAAAAAGAAAACCAAACGCAGTGAATAAAACAAAACGTGGAATAAAACGCTGCTCCCGATTGAGTGTATGCGTAGGAAACAAGCCAACACTATGCGCACGACTTACATATTATTATTATATATATACGACTTATATATTGTAATACATGTATATACGACTTATGTATTGTAATACATATATACGACTTACATATGTATATACGTACGACGACGACGACGGTACTACGGCAGCGGTCTTACGCTATAGTACGACACACACATACACACACACACCCCACACATAATAATATATACGCAAAATATACCTCTGATGCCGTGTACACTATACGTCTATACGTCGTCGTGCTTGACAATTTAATGTTTTGCGCACACGAGTCCTTTGGGACGCTCCGCCGCCGTCAAACTCGCGCTCGCCCGCGCGCACACACCGCAAACACACACACACACACACACACACACACACACACACACACACACACACGTGTACATAAGCAGCGCTATGCAAAACGCGTCGTGAAACAACGTAATAATTATTATTATCAACGCGACTCCCGTCCCGGTCCGTGCGGACGAGGTACGAAATGACAGGACGACGTGTTCGGCCGCCGCCGACCGACGAAGACGACGACCGTCCGTCAAACGCCGCCGCCGCCGCTCCGGCGACCGACCGTATATTAAATAATAATAATATAATATAGTAGGTAGGACGTTTATAATAATATTATTATTATTTTGTGTGCCGTGCGCTACAAGTGGCCGTCGCGGCGTTCCACCAGGTGTCAAGTCCCTCGACACTATATTATTATTGTTATTATTGTATTACGCATAATAACATAATTATATTTTATGATATTAACATAATGTTTTAATCACTGTTATATTATTATTATTATTATTATTATTGTATTACGCGTAATAACATTATATTTTACGATATTAACATAATGTTTTAATCACTGTTATATTATTATTATGTTTATTACAATGCAGAGCGATATTCCCTGTCACACATTTAGGGACATTGCATAATAATTACACTATGCCACTGCACTGGTTTTTAATCGATCCGCCACTTCGTACATATAGAATAATATTATGATCGGCGGGGGCGACATCGACACGTACGTTTGAACCTCGCAGTGTTGGACAAAGACGAGCAAGTTTAAAACGAAATTAATTTGACTTAGTTGAGGCAGAGTTGGGGCAGCGTCAAGTTTTAAGTTATAACAGTTAATAAAACAATAAATTTAACTATAAAAGTATAACGTTAATATATATATGGAGAGAAAAGTTACCTTTAATAACCGATACTCAACTAAAAACAAGTTGGTAAATTTTTTTTAATTACTATAGGTACCTATATAGTGCAAATTTACCAATTTTTTAATAATAATTAAAATTCCATCGTGCCGACCTACTTCTTATTTCTTCTTATTGCCTTATCCGACCAAAATGTCAGTGCAAATATAAATATAAAAAACTTCAGTCAAAATATTGCGGACGAGTAAACAGAAAAATAAAATCAGTTAGGTAAATTATTATAAATAAATACAATTTTACTACAATTCCTTAAGATGTATACAGTTTTTACTGATTGCAGTAAAACCAGTGATTTGACAGCATAATATGATAATAATTAATATAAAGTACCTACTTAGAGTATCAAATGATTATTCTGTGATGGTAACTTGTGTAATAGTTCGATTGTGTCACATTATTTGTTACATGAATAATATGCATAGTTTATATGTTTATAGTATATTTAAAAAAAATAATTGTTAAATAATTTCATAAGAAATGCATGTGTAACCCATCTGTTACACGTAATGGTTTAGACCAGGGTGGTTCAACCCCCGAACCTCGAAAACTTTTATTGCAAAAGTAACTTTTTTTTCGAAAAAAACTAAAAATTACTATAAAACGTTAGGGGATGGATAATGTTCGAAACCACGATTCAATTCGGCTTACTACTTGTAAGCATGTAGGTATCATGGTTATATAGCAGTCACAGCGAATCAGAATTCTCGTGTGGGGAGGCTTTTTTTCTTTTGACAGCCCCCAGTATTTTTAAGTGTAAATTGGCCCGCCAACTACAAAAGGTTGGACCACACTAGTTTAGAAAATTACGCGTGTGTATCTAAATCAAGGAATATTTTAATTATTATTTAATATTTAAATGTTCGTCTTTTATTTAAACCACATAGCATGAATAACAAAATAAATACCTAATTTAATAAGTTATGATTTGTAGGTTTGTTAACTGGTTAGTGCCTGCCTTTATTATTGATTAGGTATAGGATAACAGGCACTCCAATTGCGTAGAAAACGTCGTAATAACTAATAACTACTAACGACTTAAAATGAATTTTGAAAGCCCGTAGAGGGCATTATTATGGTGTAAGTCGTAGTTTTATCTCATCATTTTGCGAAACAAACTTTATACTCGAAGCTCAATGTATACTGTCGTTAGTATAACAGTTTCTTACTTTTTCGAATGAATGTGCTTTAAATTGCGTTGATTAGACTCCAATAATAACTGAAATCATTTTAAAATTACAAATTTCGCTAAAAAAATACAACTTATCTAACAAAAATTTCGCCAGGTCTGGAGAATAATCAGCATTTTTTTAAAATGCTTGTCAAATATATTAATTATTTTTAATTTGATGAACCACTTAACTAAAACAAACATTCCAGTCCAAACAAAAAAAATTCTTTTATCACAACGAAAAACCAAAGTACAACTATACCAGATAACTTAATTGAAAAATTTCTGATGCTAAAATATATTTTTCCGTTCACGACTGGGAATTTGTAAAATATATCTATTCTACTAAGATATAAAACTTTTAGAGCATGTATTACATTTAAAGTCGTGGAATAAATTGCACACGGTAAAACAAATAGCTTTCTAGAAAACAATAATCTATTCATAGCCACTCAATATATAAAAAATTAACACGATTAAATATATGAATAAAGCCTTTTTTTGCAAGAAAATTATTGAACACTAAATCTTAAGTACTATATCTAAAACTACACATTTGATGACTGCATAATATATTTATTATCCGCAGTTAAGTGTTTATGCTATACAAGTAGATTTAGTTAACAAACACAAACAGTTAATCTTATAATTGTATATAATTATCAAATTTGTAACTCGCTTTACATGATTATATTTTTAAGTGACGTGTAGAAAATAATGTCTATTATTTGATTTTAAGATGTATATTATGTTTAAGTATACTACACCTAGGTAACTAATTTACAAGTTACTGAAAATAGTATAAATAAAAGATAAGACTCAATTCTTATTTAAATAAGAAGCCGGGTTAGCTGGATTAGGTTATTTATGATTTCCCTTGTTGTTTTAGATAATCTTGTATTCCTACTATATTTATTAAGTAGGTATAGTACCTAATGCTTGCGTTTCGATAGACATTCATAATGCACATTGCACAGAGTTAATATTAAAATCACCGAATTAATTTATTTTTATTTTGCAAAACACAGTGTTTGCATAGTTTTTGATTATGCAGGTTGCCGGTTGATATTGGTAATAATCATATATTTTATTTCTTATTAAAACTTGAAAGTGTATTTCATAGTTTTTTACATTACTTTACTGGTTGCCATAATATTTTTATGAACGTTCATTTTATATTTGATCATCGTTTTATTTGTATATTATATGCTTCAAATATATTATAATTTATAATATATGTGTTTTTATGTATTTAATTTTAATTTTTCGATATTATAAGAAAAAATATTTAATAGTGTTAAGTTTATTCAAATAGAACGGCAGAAGATGTGCATAATTTAAGAAATATTATAAACGTTAATCCTTGTACAATTTATTTGAACATTAGATGATAAACTCCAGAGTATAACCATCATACGAATATAAATAACTGCAATTATGCATGGTATGATTAGTGATTGGATTAGTTTAAAGTTACATTATTTTATTTCTTATTTACTGTTTTTATATACTATTAAGATGAATTCAGAGTGAGATCGACAACTACTGTCAGATATTAACCATAGATTTCAATTGCATCGATGTATACTGCAAAGTGCAGAGTATACTAAGCGTACAGTATATTCAAGTACACTTCTATGTACTGCATCAATAGGGTGTTAAGTATCATAAAGAGCTTAATAACTGCATGTCGACGAGGGGAACTATTTGTGTACACGAATGACGATGTGTTAAGTATATATATCTCATAATGGCATAATATGATGTCGACTTGTATAATAATCCGGAGAGCTGTTACCGACGGAAAAGAGAACGGGACTCATAATTATCAGCCAAATTCTCCATTCAGCCGTCGTATGAATATTATAATATATATATTAATGTGCCGGGTACCTTTCGAGGGAATGGGTACACCTCGACATGAGAAATTGCTACACGCGGCCTCGCGGGTCTCGGCCCGAAAATCATTTTGGAAATACTGTATATAAGCTCCCCGTCGGCAACAGCAACAGCTGAACGTAAGCCTAAGTTTTCGTCAACTGCAGTGTAAGAACAGAATATAGACCGTAGGTATATAATATTATATCGAAGAAAGGCTCGGCGGCACAGTTGTAGTTCACAGTGCAGGAATTTCGAATGTGGTTATCAAAACGGTCATTATAAACCGACAAGTCGTTATCGTGTCCAGTTTGCGAGAGACAGACGGCCGACAGCGGTTTTTGTTTGTTACAATGCATAACGACCTGGAATATTAGCCACTTGTGTCGGTATACCGGTTAAGGGACACCGGAAGTCGGTTGCATGGAAGTTTTGTACAGAGAAAGGGGTAAATCGTACCCGTGTAATAGTTTGCGTTCAAAAGTTGACGTTAACCTATAATAAAGTTTCCCGGCGACACATGTGCTATTGATGAGGCACGTAATGTCACGCTTGTTAGTGTGCGCCCCTCCCCTACCGTGCTATATATTATACCGGTTCACCCTTCAATCTCGTTACCGGAAACTTTTACACAAAACAACAAGATTATCTGTGAATTCCTATACGATACGCGTTTTCTCCGACAAACCATTAAACTCTATACTGCAGGTATACCGCGCAGACTATAATACGTTTGGAAAAAAAAAAAATGTGCAAGACCTACGGAGATCACAAGCCGAGAACACAAAGTTGTTTATATATAATACGCCGTACATCGTATTTATATAATTTTATTTTCCTGTAACCCAATGCGATGTTTGAAACTTTGAACCGTTCGAATTATTGATGGCTGCAGCTCTCTTAATAGTTATTATACTGATTTAAGTACGGCGATGTATTGCTGCAGGTACTGCAGTTTTGGTCGGACGCGGTTTTTATTGGATAATTAATTGTAAATTGCTCATAGATTTTCACATAAAGTAAAATATTACTAAATAATATATAATATATATGATAATTTTATAATACCATTAATATTTCAGTAGTAGCTAAAAAAAAAATGCATATACCCATAGGTAGTCTGCAGTTGAGTATATTATGTTTATTGCTTGATTATTCTAATAATAGTATAATACTATATATTATGTATTTATGTTAATAATGTATAAATATAAATCATGTCAGACATTTAACACCTGAATTTTGTGCTTAAAGAAATGTAGGTATATATAATAATATTAAGTTTTGATTATCTATATCGGACAGCATTTTGTGATGATAATAATATAATATTAATCTAACAACGTTATACTAATATTATTGAACACATATTTGCTGTATAGCTATAGTCATTTTTGGTCTAAACTTATAACAATATTATACGTAAATACAATTTTAAATACCTACTCAAATATAATGGAAGAATTTGTGCACTTAAATCATTATTATGTCATAAAAAAAATATATACAGCTATTTGTCTAGCGAATAAAAACATTTTGTTTATCGAAATGTTTATTAAGGATTTTTACATTGCGCTGCTGACTCGCAATCAAGAACATAATATTATCATAACTCAATCCTCGTATGGAATACGCATAATATTATACTAGGTATATCAATTGTCTTGCAATCACTAAACGTTAAAATACTTCTACATCATAATGTCATGATTCATGATACTGTAATCCGATGTAATGTGATGCGATACTGTCGAAAAGTGATTGCAAAATAACAAGATTCACGCGTAGTGCTTACCTACTTACATATAGTATATTATATAAATAGGCAGGCGACTATACGTATTATCTGTAAGGCACATAATATTATATGCGTTACAAAACTATGAAACACAAGTACCTATCTATGCTAAGACCGCGAGGGACATATTATTATAACGCAAATATTACCGGTATACAATAAGCGTTATACCATTGTATGGTTTTTCAAACTATATCGATCGTTTTTCCATTGCTTACTCGTTATACTGCGAGACCGACAACAACGGCTTTCTACCGGAGTATTTCGCGGGCGGGGTCGGTCGTTATAATATTATTATTATATATTATAATATAAACATATATACGCCGTCGAGTCTATATCATAAACTTCGCGACTATTATATTATCTGCCTATATACGCACATAATAATAATAATATTATACTACGTTCACTTCCGAGTTCTCGGTCACCCCCTTCGAGTGCCTATTATTATTATTATTGAGGATACGTTAACCTGTGCGTACAACTGCTGTCTGCTGCAGATGACGTATGACGACGACCACCCATATCCAGGGGCATAATAATACTGTCGAGGGGTGTAGCCCCCCTTAAGTAGGTGCGGTATACGCTGCAGTCGTTATTCCAGGTATATGCGTACTTACTTACCCGAAAAACAAACGAAATTCGCGTCCAAAACGGGCGACGGACACGGTATATTATAGCGTATTTAACCTCAAACGATGTCCAAGTCAACGTTTACACTAGCGCAATGCACGTATAATCGTTGACCGCCGACCAAATCAAATTATGGCCGCCGAGTGCCGGCGAGATACGAACCTAACCAATTGCAGTATAAAAGCTCGCTAAGACGGAATCGCTTGAGACCGTCCAATTTGTCTGTCTTGCCGAAGTTTAACTGTACTTAATAATATTTAAAATGCACTTACTTCTGATCATCCTGCCGTCTTCGGATACCGCACCGGAACTCGGCGTGTCCCTGTCCGAGCACTCGTCCTTGTGCTGTTGGTGCATCGTGGCAGCGGCGCTGGACGACGGCGGTGACACGGGCATGTTGCCCGGCGAACAAGGACTCCTCCTGGGCGGATACGGAAACGACGGCGGCACCGGTTGTTGTTGTTGTTGTTGTTGCTGCTGCTGCTGCTGCTGGAGTTGATGCTGCTGTTGTTGATGATGCTGTTGGTGCGAACCCGGCGGCTGCTGTTGTTGTTGTTGTTGCGCCGCTCCTTCGGCGTGCGACGCCTGTTTGTCGTCCATCTTGTAGCATTTGGCCGGCGGCGCGAACGCCGAAGTGAACCCCTTGAGGCTGGCCGCGGCCGCGGCGGCCGCGTGATGCGAATGGTGTTGGTGGTGCGGGTGCTGGTGGTGCGGACTCGGCGGGCCTAGCGGTTGGAACACGCCGGCCGGCGAAAACGACACCCGCGGGTCCAGCGCCGGGTGCAAGAACGGCGACTGCAGATGGTGCAGCAGGTGCGCGGGCAGCGCCGGGTAGTTCTCCATGAACCGCAGATTGAACGGGCTGTGTAGGTGCTTGAGGTCGTGCATCTGTCGACACACATAACAACAATACGTAATCGTGACGGTAGGTACAGTGATTTGATATTTGCATATATTATTTCCAAAGTCGCGAAAAACGACCTAGCCAAAAACATTAAGTTTAGGGGTAGCAGCTACCTACGTTAAAGACACGTCATACGCTAAGGCGATGGTAATATTATATTGCCAGTAAACGAT
>WHPZ01583222.1:5484-15694 GCA_016617965.1 Macrosiphum rosae | reverse complement strand
ACTCATACAATCGAAGTGTCGTATTTATTTATTATCCATTATACTGAAGCCATGATAATATACGACCAAGTTATGACTGAAACGTGACGATCGTCATTCTTACAATCATACCTATAACCTATACAATACATAATAACATTATTATATCGGTCCGGCCGTCCGCGCAACCGCAGTGGGTGTCTGCCGCGGCGCTAGTAGTTATTTTGCTGCACACACGCCGCAGCTGCTGCTGTGTTGATTTTTTTACAAAAAAAGTTTATAACATTATCTTTATAGGTACCTATACCACGGCACTGTTCGGTAACAATTCAGTACGCCCGGGGGCGGCGCGTGACAACAGCTGTTCGGCGTTTACATAATAATATTATTATTATTGTTGTCGTCGTCGTCGTCGTCGGTGTTGTTGCCGAGTCCGGAGCGAGGACCGATCTCGTTCTACTCGCACTCCGTAGACCACCGCAGTCTCACCGTGCTCGTGCAGTGCGCCCGTCGATGCGACATTGCATGATATTATAATACCTACGTGTCTTCGGCACGTCCACCGGGAAACGTAAGTTTTTGTTTTTAATAATTAACTGCGGTACCTCTATATGGGTAGTACACACATGCGTTCGTCTGTGCATGTTTGTTATTGCGAATATTATGTGGTTAGGTACCTCTATATTGATTGAACGAGTCGTGAATTCGTTTATAAATATTGTAGGCAATAAATGTGTGCCTTTCGTTTTTATTTCCTCGTACCTCGGCGATCGGCGTGAGATTAGGTAGGTACCTACTAACTCGGGATTGTCATTATCGTACCACGTGCGTTATTGAAATAGATTTGTATATTTTTCTCTGCCAATACTATACCCTTTAAGTATATGGTAAATATAGGTACTAACTTATATTATGCATTTTCAATCAACTAATAATCATAAACTTCTGTTTACTGGTTATTTCAGTGTTTTTATATGTATACGCAATTTAAGATGTGCGAGTCTATAATATGTGACAAATCGATTGTCGGACCATTGAAAACCAATGTCCAAGAAGTAAAAACTATAATCAGTGGCGTCCCGAACATATTTTTTGGCGCCAATTGCCCCAAATCGTTTTAGGGTGTAGACATATCTCTATATTTAATTAGCATTGTAATGAATACTTATTAATACTTGGTTTTAAGTCGGTGCAGTAAATTAGCATTGTACAATAGGTATATTTTACTGATTTACTCTAGGAGTCAGTACATATAGGTATAAAAACGCATGCTGTATTGTTGTGTATAACATCAGGCGTGGATATAAGCCCCTCCCCTTAAGCCTTAGGTACTTATATTTTTCAAAGATTACCTTAATTTTCAGTTTATTCTAGGAGCAATACTATACTTAAAAGTTAAAACATATATTATATTGCTTATTGACATTTAGAAGTGATTTATAATCATAAATGTTTTCATCTAACCACCCCACCCCTTTTTAATTTCTAGATCGTGCCAACTTGGAACTAGTAGACCTTGGAATATACTTGAATAATATTATACTGCACGCGTACCTTTCAATAATAAATATCCTAATTATAGGTTACATTAATGTTAATATATCGTTTTTATATCAATATTTAATTTAAAATTAAAAAATATATATACTTACCTACTTCGGCAGGTTTTAATGTTATGTGTGGGTAGTGGTATAGCTCTTGGTATCTCCAATATTTGCTCTGAAGAATGCTTATGTTCGTTAAGTCGTAAGTCGTCGCTGATTATATTAGTACCTACTAAATTGTTGTAGTTGGTATATAAGTACTTAAAATGCTCACAAGTTAAATTATTAACCTTGATTAACCGCTTACTTAATACTAAAACAGTGAAACAACCTGAGGAATATTTTGTGTTCCACGGATATGAGTGTATGAGTATCAGAATATAATTGCGATTTTCAAACTAACATAATTAAAAATTTATTTTATTATTTTTTTATTTAGACCACGAAATGCGTTATTTTAATACAGTTGATTTTGAGCAAATCACTTTGATAGGATTTGATCAACATTATACACATAGGTGCAATTTAAACTTTAACTTGGGGGGCTGAATATATTAAAGGCAAGAAGACCACTACAATATAGCATATTAAAATTGTAAGACCTAGGTTTTTTTGGGGGGGCTACAAAAGGGGAACCCCCAAGCCGCCCAATTTGCGCCTATATGATTATACAACGTTATGTTGTGAAGCTTGGATACTAATACATTAACTGTTAAGATTTTAGTATATAACGTAAATTGATTAATATTTATGGATAACCAGCTATAGTAATAATATTAAACGCTCCTAAAAAACTTGATAAAAAATTTTAAAATGTTTGAACTACCATGTTTCAATCTTAATTCCGAAAAGACGTCTTATGTAGTTCTGCTTCCAATTTACGTGAATGGTTTTATTAAACTTTTAGAACATTCCTTTTAGTTTCTACCAGTAATTGCTCATAGAAGAAAATAACGTTTATTGTAAACTCCTAACAATCTCTCCACCCTCGTGTTTCACCCAGAAATAAAAAAAGTGCTTGTTTTGGTATCAAAACTATAATAATAATAAGTCATAAAATATTATTACCTACCAATAACTATACACACAATGAAAATATGCAATGATAACTAAACACTTTATTCTAATTTTCTATATCATTAATTTTTTTCTAAATACCTACCTATATATTTTTAATCTGACTAGTGACTAAATACCTATACAGTTTTCCATAGTAATATTATTTATTTAATAGTCTACAATCCATTGAATATTGTTTATTAGGTAGATTCAAACTTTTTAACTAAGAGATTACATTTTAACAAATTATAGGAAGTACCTAATAATTTATTGGTAGGATTATATGAACAAAAAAAAAGTGAAAGTATCGGTAACCAGTGTAGTCGTCGTAGCAGTGTAATAATATAATATACTCAACGAGGAAACAGTTTTAAAATACTGTTAGCTGAACACGCCGGAAAGGAAAGTAAAAGTGTTAGCCACGTCTTTTATATGTTGTAATATTATATTTGGAAGAAATTGACCTACCTAATATAGGTATCTATTGTAATATATAAATAAAATATATATATTTGTAGTGATTAGCGACAAACTGAAGACGATAAAAAACGAATACCCAAGCGATATTCCTATCCATCATAAATCGTCTCTAACCTACCTGTAGTGACAGATTGAAATAGGTTCATCAGCGTTCCTCGTTTTCTAGCCCCCTAATTTTCCCATTATGACGATTGACTTTTTCACTCACGAGAAATTTAGCTTTGTCACTAAAGATACTTTTCGTACAGAAATGTTCATAGGTCTCTGGATAATGGAGATCGACTTCGAGAACCTTGGATAGTTTGGTGCAAACTCAAACGTGTCTTATCTACTCGTTAAAGCACTTGAGCCTTGAACTAACTGTAGATGACTAACTGTTGCATTAATACGCGCACATAACAATTTGTAACCACCGGGCACCGGCCTCCCAGATCATTTGAAATTAGTAGTTACTTCTTACATGTGACTTTTTTGGGATTATGTATAATGTTGTGTACCTACTCGAACACCAATGCCTCAGAATGGGGAATAAATCAAACGAGGATAGCCGCTACATTTCAATAAATGTCACTATAAAACGTTAGGAGGCAGTGTTTGGGATTAATTAGAAAATCGATTGGATATTGTAAATGTTACTATGGGTTCGTACTCGAATTGAACAACGTTAGACAATGTAGGAAACGAGTACAACGTGATAAAAACTTTTTTTGGATTTTTATTTTTGACAAAGCTCTTTGAAACACTGATATTATTACATTAATTTTGTTGAACCTTTTATAATTGATTATTATACACATACCACATTTTGTTTAAAAACGTATTACATTTCTATTTCTGTATATAAATTGTCTGTAATAAATACAAAATGCGAAAGTTGTTAGAACCTATCTATTATTATCACTTACCGTCGTTCTAAAAATGTAAATTACAATATAATATAGTAGGTATCTATAAGCATTTTCGGTGGCTGGCGATACTTCGGCATACCGAATACGCGTACAATAGAGTTACTAGTCTGGACGTCTGATGTTATTACTTATTTGCACACCAAAAAATTAATCTTAACTAAAAAATACAGGTGAATGTGGTCAACGCCTAACACTTTTAATGTAAAACACAATATAACCTTGATACTTGGCAGTAAGTGTTTCCGTTGTTTAGTTGTTATACATTTATAGGTATATTATATATATTTAATGGGTGAAAATGGTATTTCAGTTTATCATATTTTATGAACGACCTTATCGAAATTTAATAATAAACATTAAACTTGCGAGTTGCGATGGATATACGCTGTGAATTAATTGCAAAATAGTCATTAGTACGTGCTTGTGCCGTATTAGTACACCGCTGTTATACTCTATTTAGTTTTTATCTTCAATTTTAGTGATTATTTTCGAATCATCTTCACATATTATGAATAAAAATAAAATCTCACTATTTTTTATACAAAAACATTGTTAAAAATAATAAAATCAGATTTAAAAATTTAAAAATATATTTGGAATTGGTCATAAAGTCCCCTCTGTAATTTTATTTCATAATAGGTACCTACCTACAATACAATTATATTCAGTAAAGTATAGTTACCTACTATCTGGGTACTTTAATATATTATTTTGTTTAGACACTTTTTAAGCCACTTTGATTATAGAATCTGTACAATTATTTTTATTCCTATACTGTCCTACTCCCACATAATATAGTAATTAATAAATAGATCATCCATCTCTAATAACATAAATAACAATAATATTATTAGTTAATAATTATACAACACTCCATTGGTTTCTACATAATCTTGTACATGTCAGACTCGAAGTTAGACTAGGAGTATATAAGTAATTTATTTTAATTAACTCGAACGATGTAGAGGCCATTTGATTAAGAGTATAAAAACAGATAGAATGAATTAGGTTATTCAACGTAGGTACCTACCTAATCGGTATTATTACTATAATTGCTTATGTTTATTTTATCGACAGCTTACCGATAATAATTTTTACATGGAAATTATTCACATTATTTTTCGATAAATAATTATTTTAATCATTATATTAATTTAAAACTGGACGTACAAATAATAATTTCATACAATTCTAATTTAATAACGATAATTTATTTGTATACAAACTTGGTTCGTAGGTACTAATCGTACTTATATATTCTATAGAATATTATTACTGAATAACTTTGTGGGTTTGACACTTTCTGTAATCATTGCATAAGCCATAAGGGGTTGATACTTGATGTCCATTTGTAGTTTTTCCTTATCCCGATGATATTGTATTTGATTTACGTACCTAATTGATTTTTGTAGTTTTCTCTTTTCTTTTTTTTAGAAGAGTGCTTTAAAAGTGATAAGTATTATAGCTCAGTTGTTGATTGAACATGTTCTCGTGTTCATACCATTTTTTATTAGTTACCCTTACAACATTTATGAAACACTAAACAAATACAAACATGCTATAATATACAGCATGACGCCATGACTCAATGTATTAAATATCAATAAATTGTAGTTAGGTATTTATGTAACTAATTATAAAAATGAAAATGGTGGGCAAGTGGGTGTCGCTCTGTAGTACCTACAGTAGGTTTTACAAGTGAGTCACTTTAATGGATGGTGTTAAATTTTAATTCAATGATATAAAATATCATTGTATACGAAAAACGATTCTGAGCGAAGATTATGGTCAGTCAGCCTATGATATATTGCTAAGTACCTATATTTGATGATATTATTGTGAATAAAGTAATTTATTTACTTATTTACGAGGAACCTTGTTTTACATATTTAATCCTTAGCTATCAAAGTTGAACATTTTATAAATTTTTAATTACTAAATAATTTGTACATTTTCAATGTAATTTCGTTAAAATTTGCACTTTAAATGATTTTTAAAAAAAAACTTTCCTGTGTATTTTTTTTAATATTTTTCATCTGCTATTTGAACAATATAACTATCAAGAGCCTTGTATTAAATTTTTACGATTTTTGATCACACAAATAAAATTTTATTGATATTTATAGAAAAAAAAAAATT
This sequence comes from Macrosiphum rosae, assembly GCA_016617965.1. Taxonomy (NCBI): domain Eukaryota; kingdom Metazoa; phylum Arthropoda; class Insecta; order Hemiptera; family Aphididae; genus Macrosiphum; species Macrosiphum rosae. Next base: position 9,585 of record WHPZ01583222.1, on the reverse strand, counting down.
AAATATTAAATTGTCCGTAAACAGCTCAAAAAGAGTCAAAATATTTTCAAAATTGTATGGTGTATAGAAAATAAAAATATGTATTAACATTCAGTGAAATGTTCATGTATTTACAGTTTTTCGTTTTTGAATTACAACAAAATAAGAAAAACCGCTACGTGATATATCGAGTAAATATCCAATTAGATTAAAAAAGAAAATTTTTTATAAATTTCCAACTCAAAATAATTTGTAAATTTTCTTAATTTTTAAGTATTTTGTCAAGATTTAAACTTTAAATGCTTATAAAAAAAAATTTTGACTAGATTTTTTTTTTTAATATTTTTCAAATATTGTTGTAACAATATAATATTAGGAGTATTGTATTCAATTTTCAAGTTTTTTTATCCAAAAAAAAATGTTTGGACATTCATAGAATAAAAAATCTAAAAAAATTGGAAACTGAAAATGTCCGTAAACAGTTCAAAACAAATCAAAATATTTTGAAGATTTTTACTGAAGGATTTTTACTATCCTAAAATGATAAGAATTACGGTTTACTCGTTTTTAAAACATTGACAATTTGCAAGTGAACCTAATCAGAACGATTCTATAAATTTGTCAAATTTGATAATTTATCCCGTCTAATCTTCGTGACTTAACTTAACCGATTGTTAATTCGCACTTCGCAGGCATAAGCAAGTCTTACCTAAGAAACGAATAGGTACTGTTAATTATTGTAAAATATTTAGCCAGTTTAAAATTTTAAAGGTTTACTATTACCGAACTGATTTAACTCGCAAATCGGAAAATCAATTATTATTATTATTATTATTATAATATACGGACACTGATAAGCGGTAACTACATTGCATGTTCACAGAGTGTGCATTTCGGACTTCTTTACTCGTCCATGCAATTATGTACAAAACGCCTGCAGACTTTAGTACAATAATTATTCGTAAAATATGCACGGAATTCACATTTCACGTAAAGCAGGTCGATCTCTCTATGTTGGGTAGAAAACTTTCCGATCGTCGATCGACAAAATATAATCATGTATTATCGGTCCAAATAACGCGTACCTATATTATAATATAGTTTAGTACCATTGTACGAATAATTTCAATATGCTGGTTAAATTATATATACTTGGGTATATATTAGAATATTTTAGTCCTCCCGAGTATTTGTCGTATTGTAATATAAGGATTGTACTATTATATTACCGCCACATAACAATGATAATATAAAACAGTAAAACACTAGGTTTATACCTACTATATACATAATACATATATGTATACCTACCTATTATATATTATAAAGGTACAGTTAACTATTTAGCTGTAGTTAGTGGATGAATGTGTTTGAACTTTAACCACACATCCGACTCAGCCAATCGAGAGTCGTACGACCTTTTATCCGTCGATCGCGGGTGTATTATTATTGTCTATATTAAAAACCGGAAGTTTTCCGACGACAACAATAGAGCGTACACACTACACACATCGTTGTTCACAAATTATATCGTTATACATTTATACTTATACATACATATAAATTATGTACGGGCACCCATGGCATTATGACAATAATATTTGTGTGTGTGTTGTCGCGTGAACTGCAGGATTGGTTGAATGAAAATGAGGAAAAGCGCGAGCGAATGGAAGCGTGTTAATATATTTTGTATGCGATGGGAGTAAGAAAATAAATTTAAAGAACGATGTTATCACATTATACCTGTAGCGCCTCTAAAACAATTTTTTTTTTTTTTTGAAAGATATTAATATATTTTCGTTTGCGCTTTGTTGAAATGCAAAACCGTATTTTCGATTTCCATTATAGCAGCCTGCTGTAGGTGCCATTGTATATGACGTGTAACTAAAAATATAGAAATACATTTATATTTATAATATCCGTTCACCCAAAATAAACTTTCGTGTATTATATTATTATGAATAATAATAATAGAATCTCCATGTTTATAGTGTATATTATACACTGTATAATATATTATATAGAAATATAATGTTTAGAATATCGATCGTACCGTCGATAGTCGTTTTTTAGGCACACGCCTTGTTGCGCCTCGTGCACTGATAATCTATATGGTATTATATATATTTCTGTAGGAAACTCACAAATTCACAAACCCAGTCATTACTCACTGGCAGGCTGTAGTAGCGTGTCATAACTCATAAAGCGACAGTCGTCACTCGTCATAATATTTAACACCGTCGTAATTATTGATTTCAGACCAATCAGATCTCGTATCGTCGTGTTCTACACAACTGATTGTTTTAACCGCCATATTTTAGAGTGTTGAACGTTCATCATGTGAGTATAATATAATTTAATAAATAGCTATTCTTATTCCTCAGTAATCCTATAAGTATATAAATACATAATTATATTTTATAACCGGTTGTTTGTTTAAAAATATTACGTCGACCCACCTTGTAAGTTAATAATCTACGAGTGACAATAAATTTCAAAAAAAAAACAGTGTTGATTACAAATAACTGTTATTCATTTTATATTTATTGTTTATTTGTTATACATTATATTTTTGTAAGCACGCTCTCGTATACTTTAATTCTGACTATATTTTAATTGAGTAGTATTTGATGACGTTCTTATTTAATTATCAATATGCAACTAACTATTTTAACACATATACCTAATCATTTTATAAACAGTTTTTTTTTGGAAATTTTTAAATTATTTTAAAGTTATCAAGACCAAAGACCAGTGGCGTGTCCAAGTTATTACCGACATAATTCATTTTAATGCATCATTAGTTATAACATCCTATCTTTGAAAATTTCTGGGCACGCCACTGCTAAAGATTGATGTCTTTTAGCGACTAATCTTCCCTAATTCCTCTTTTATATTACGTGGTTATTTTATTACTTAGTCTTAAACTCACGTAATTTTCTCTCGTAGGACCAATCAAATGGATAAAATGAAGTGGTCCAGCATCTTCGCTGAACTGGTGTTGTTGTTGGTTAAAAGCGTTTACTACATTGGCGAGTCCATTTATTACATGTTCGTACCGTTACCCGAAAAATCATTGGCCGACGATATTGTTTTGGTAAGTGCAGATCAGATATCCACTTGGTGTTAAAAAAAAAAAATCGACAGTGATCTTTGCAGGGTTTCAATAATTTGGAAGCACCCAATGATCATTGAAATATTAGTTTTGAACGTTTTTCTTGTTATTGTTTCATGCTCTGTAAAAAGCATTTTTTACTGTGATATTTATATAATACGAGTATACGACAGTTGGACTGTTATAGAGTAATGGTAATGACTAATGACTATGATTACAATATAATGTTGACTATAAAATAACGATTAACGACTACATCGTAGGTAACGGTATACGAGTATAATATAGACCACATTATGTTTAATACTTGAACTCTAGTACAAAATACATTTAATATTTCAAAACCAATTAATTTAATTAGCTTGAATCAGTCACTGTCCAAGTGTAAAGTGGAATAATATGAAGTAAAAACTAAAAATCATAAAAATAATTAACAACATATTACGCTGTAATAATTACAGGATAAACTATATTATATTGAATTTCAAAAAAATGTATGGTTAACATTTAAGACTTAAAATAATCCAATTTCATTGTAACATTTTTAAAAAATGTTTCTTGGTTTACCTAACTGCGAATAATAACAAAATGCAAAATGTTACCTAAAGGCTAAATTAAATATAACAAACACATCATTATTTTTTTCTTTAAATAAAAAAATATATAATTTAAACACAAATATTTTATTACAATATTGTTTAGGAAGTTGTTTTGTTGCATTTTTCAATGCGTTAACTCATTTACGCTATAATATGTATTTGTATGTACATAGATCACAGGCACAGGGCATGGAATAGGGAAATGTTTGGCGATGCAGTTCGCCGACGTGTCCGCCAAAGTAGTGTGCGTCGACATCAACGCGCAGTCGAATGCGGAGACCGTAAAGGAAGTCAACGCCAAGTGGAAAGGAAAAGCTTTCGCTTACACGTGAGTATACAATGTATATAGTGATTGTAATATTTTATAAATTATATTATGGTGTCCGGATTTCTGCAGAGATAAGTATG
>WHPZ01583217.1:0-18359 GCA_016617965.1 Macrosiphum rosae | reverse complement strand
TAATTCGTCAATTTATTTTTTTATAGAAACGCATTGGTATTGTTAAATTAGTATATGTGGATATTTTCATGTAATAATATTCCGTTTGTGGGATCCTTTTTCGGATATTTTTAAAAGCTTTGTGCTACTGTTATACTGTCGAAAATTTAAAAACACTTTTCTTCTTTCTCTTTCTATCTGTCTCTTCTTATCCCCACACGTTAATATTATATACTTAAACTTAAATCCCGCTAAACTCATTGAAATATTAATCATTTCAAATGTAATTTAAATAATGTGTATTTAAACAGGACCCAGAAGTTATTATTTCTCTAACAGTTCCGTTTAATTACTGCCATGTGCGTTTCCATAATACAGTATTTATTAAACCAACACCAAAAACTATGTACGTACTATAAACATTCGCTATTAATACGACCTGATTTCCGACAAAAAAATTTGTGTGTAAGTTTAGTCGGTATTTTGATAGTTTAAAAATCATCATAATATCATAACAATTATAAGTTATTTTCGCGATGCTAACCTAAAGGTATAAATTAATAATAGAGAATTTAGTTATTTTAGATATAAAATGGTTAACTAGGTTGGTAAACCAGTATATAAATAATAATGGTAATCCTTTGATGTCTATTTTGTTAAAGTAATGAAATAATTTCATGTAATATATTATCATTATTTTAAAGTTCTGGTGTACTAAACTGCACTAGCCAAATCAATCGCTTTTATTTATTAGTCACATCGATTAATGAAAACGTGATCAGAGTAAATTTGAGTATATATATAATATTATATATATTCAGTAAACTTCAAGTATAGGTGATTAAAAAACAACAATAGAACTGATAAAACCATAGAAATCTAAGAATTCATTAAATCTAAAACCAACATTAATTTATTTATCCCTTGAGGTTTTTCTTGCTATCTAAATAAATAGTATATTTTTGACGTTGATCAGATTATCTCTCTGGTTATCGACTTTTGGCACGTCTCTGAACCCAACTTATTATCTGCTATAAAAATAGCCATTCATTGATCAACAAATCAGTGATTTCTGGGATGGGATGCAAATGAATATCATTGATTGGAAACTTTTCGGTGACAGCTGGACATATAGGTTAAAACTTAAAATGTAAATGTATTCTGCGATTTAAATAATTTTCTCTTCAATCAAATCAAATCTATTAAAATGTGTCATATTGTACCCATAATTACTATTGACTTTTATTGAATATTTCAAAAACATAATTTGTGATTTTTCAATCATTTATATTTACCTACCTAATTACTTTATTTGTGAAATTCGGTATGGTTTATTCCTAATAAATATAAAACTAAATGTGCATATTATGTACCTACGTGGATTATCATACTTAGAAATCTCTGAAAATATTAGCACACGAGCAACAACAATATGATCTATTAAACATCCATCAGTTTTCCATCATAGTATTTTCTATTATCACTAAATCAGATATCATTCTTATAACGGTGCTGCTGATCTCATATGTGTTTTGCAACGTTCATTTTCATCTGTTTTGTGCTTGCCTAGTCATGACCATGAGTTTATTTTATCGTTATACATTTTTTTTTTCATTTCGTTCGTCTTAAACATTATTTAACAATATTTTAGCCTACTTTTCTGTCAGTAAATCATCGTGGTCGGTCCATCGCCAGGACAATGGCACGACAAATGTTCTACCTACTAAATGTTCTATAATTTTTTTGTGAGTACTCTAATTTGGAGAATAAAATATATGATTGAAAAAAAGATAAATACTATCATAATTTTAAGTTTGATTTCCATCTTAACTGCACAAAAAAACTTACGTACCATGTATAGCAACTTGTATTTTGGATTTTATGCATATATTTTCTTTAAAAAATCGTTATTTTAATTTGATATCATTGGCCAAATATCTCATTAAATATTGTTTAGTTTGCACCGTGTTAAAATTGTACTTAAGTAGGTACGCATAATCTAATTATAATGGTTAAATAATCATATTTTAATTCATTTACAAACTTATTTTTTATAGTTAAAAACAAGTCTATTGTTTTTATCTTTAAAAAAAAATCTGCACAGTACGACAATAAGCTGATTATGTGAACTTGAAAACGTTATCTTCACCTCGTAGAATTGAACTCTGCGTTCACGCTCGAAAGTGTGTTATGTATTTGTTGATGATACCATCCAATTCGGACAGTGCCCGTTAGACCATGAAGGCCACAGTTATGAGCAGATGTTTTTGCTGAAAGGAAAACGTACATCGTCATAATCGTCATAATAATAATTACTAGACGATTATATTATGTATATATGCATTCTAAGTGCGTTTTGAACCATAGAACAACGGTGAATAGAATGGAGTGAATGAATTCTATTAGGTCGTGTTTCCCCCCTAAAATTTGATTGATGTGACTAATGAAATAATCCACGAACGAGGTTTATATTTGTGGTTAGTCATCTGGTCGATCGATACACGTTTCTACAAATTCTACGTTTAATTTTTGTAATTTTTTTTTATAAAAATGGAGAATTGTCAATCTAAAAAAAAATAGTACTTATAATAATTTAAACTTTTTATGGCCTTTTAACTAGGTACCTAATAATAATTAATTTAATAAAATTATACTTTTAATGACCATTATTAAATATATTAAAACGAATGGGTTTGAATTTAGATTTAATTTCCAAGTAGGTTAGGTACCTAGAGATTTATTATAATAATAAAAAAAGTATAGAGCTATGCGGTAGATACACTAATAAGTAATAACCAAAAACCATAAGCTCCTCTAAAATTTGCTTGTTTTTTTAATATAACAAAGCGTTAACCAAAACCAAAATCAAACACATCTGCTACATGAGTAAACACAAATCGCAAAACTCGCTAGAATCCACCCCAGCATACGTGCTCGTTTAATTTTGATAAAGGTTCTAAGGGTATACATGCGTTGTTAAATATTTTATTCGTAATTACTATGTCGGGAATGACTTTTGAGATTCTTGTTCACCCTTCTCTAGAGTGGGAGGGTTGTGTTTGAGTTATTAATTTTTTTTTTTTATATTCACATTCCTCTCCAAAATAAAAACCCGCCCACCACCCTTTGGGTGCAATTAAGATTCCTCGGTGACTGTGAGCGAAGCCCGAACAAAAAGGGCGGAATCTCAATTCATACTGAAAAGAAAAAACTTCAAAACACGCAGAACGGCTGAAGTGGATGTCGAAAAATGAATACCGGTGGTTCAATTTTTTTTTGTGATTTGTGGCAGCGGGGGTTATTATTTGGAAACTTTTAATTTCGGATCACTATAAAAGTCAAAAAGATTATCATTATTATTGTTTTTACAATTAAATATTCATCCAGTGTTTTTTTCTGACAACCTTTGTTATAGCCAAGGGTGATATTTAAAAATGTCCCGTTACACTAGTTATATCGGAGATCAACTGAAATTATTTTAACAATAGCCAAACTCCCAAAACCCATTATCGTTGAAATTGGTATATCTTTTAAGTTTTAACGATTTCTCATTTTTATATGTTGTTATACTATTGTGATACTTCTAATATATCTAAATATATTATTGTTAATACAATGACATTAACTTAAAACTTAATTTACCTATGTACATACATTTTTTAAATATTGCTTAAATGTGGGTACTCTGTGTATAGGACATAGGTACTTTAAACTTTTTAGTTTACAACGAATTTATTTAAGCCGTTACACTGTAGACGTCATTAAAATATTCTTTCTTTAGTACATATTGGCTTTGCTTATATTGGTTTAAATATTGAAGTCATAAATAATGTATAACTTCGATATTTCAATATGTATATTATCATATTATATGTTTGTATTTTTAAATAAAAATTTTACAGCCTGATGAAATATAGATATTAGGGTCAACATCTGCTTTAATTCGGGTATTTAAATGTTTTATCGAACCGGCCTGGTTTTAACATCTTAAATCGTTCGCCAATTTCTTCTTCGACAAATGATTTGACTCATGTTTGATGGTAGGTGGTAGTTAATGCTGGAAATTTCGTTATACTAAGTTTTACTTTGCAGATGATATTATTATAATGTTTCTAAGGAAAACGTAAAACGTTCTAAAACTGGTATTGGTTGTTTTATGTTCGGAATAGCCTTGTTTTAAGTATCATTATTGTAGTCGTATTATAATATGTATAGTTAACCTGCAATTGTGTGTAATTATATAGTCGTCCGATCTGCCGATAGCTGGTTTTGTTGTTATTATTTTTTGGCGCCTACGGCCCTAAGTCGTAAAATAAACCCCAACGTTAGATGACGACGACGATGATGATGGCTGTTGAATTTCTCGGAAATATAACTAAGTACAGGCGTGGTGGGGGCGGGCACACAAATAACAATAATTATCAATCCGTTTTGGTCATTTCATTACCGTCGGGGGTTGTTGTTGGAAGGAAGACTGAGAGAGAAAAGAGCGCGCCGTGGTGGCATGAACTGCTGTCGTGGTGCTCAACAGGTGCTCGTCGTGTCATCGTCGTTATCGCGCGGGCTGGCGGCATGGGCGGCGGGCGTGAAACCGACTGGCCGCGCGTCGAAATAACCGCCCGGACAGATGTTTTACCGTGTTGCCGCCACCTGCCCTTCCGCGCCACGGCGCGCCGGTCCGACCCGCGGGCCATCGGCGGTGGCGGCTCTGATTAATCGTGATGACCTCGAAAATCGTTACGAGAAATGGAAGAAGATGAAGAATAAGGTTAGGTCTCTACCTACATGTATATATTGCATTATCGAGACCGAATCTAGGTAATATTATATATATGGAAGATGATTTTTTTTTTTTTAATTTAGTACCCATACCTCCTATACCCGGGGACGCGGCGAACCCATACAAACCGAACAAAGGAAAACCAAGAAGAATCGGCGGCGAGTACAACTCGTTACATATTATATAATATTATTTGTATCATTACATTGTACCGGAGAAGCGCCGGCAGACGTGTAATGCGATGGCTACACGATAGTATAATAATGATGACATGACGACGATCGGGAGAAAATATTAATTAATCACTATTATACACCGCGAACTGCGCGGAAATCGCGGTGGACGGGAAAAGCCGAAAGTCGCCGGGAGGCCCGGCGACGGTGTGATAATATTATATTTTTACGGTCCGTGCCGAAAAAAAAAGATCACCGATCAGTCGTACTGTGCTTCCTCGTGCACGTCGAAAACGTAAATATTGTATGATGTATTATGATTTCGCGCGCGTCTGCAGTCGAACATTATTATTGTTATCGCACTCGTGCAACTGTTGTCGCGTACATTGTCGACGGCGGTAAAACACACTCGCGTAGTCGGTCGCGTGTAACCTTTATGACATCCATCCCCTTTTACAAGGGTGCTCGTGATGGGGAGGTGGAGTAGCCTTTGTGGCCCCCGCGTGCACGAACCCCTAGTCGTATGTTATAATATTGTAATATTTCATACTCCTCTTCCTCCGACACGAGACAAACCGTAGTACACACACACACACACTACATTGTAATAATAATTCGTGGCTCATGTGCACACACCAAAGACCGCTGCATGTTTGTAGTGCGTGTGTTATATTATGTATACGGCATAGGTAGAATATAACGATATCGCGACCACACTCCACGCCACCCGCCCGTTGCACATCGACCGCGGTAACCCTTTTTGTTGCGGCATGGCTACCACAGATTCGTTATTCGAGGTGTGTGTGTGTGTGTGTGTGTCTCTCCGGTCTCGTTACCTGTTGTCCTTTTTTCGATCGCGTGTGCTCCGCTGCTGAAGAATGCGTCGTCGTCGTCATCACCGTCGTGTACACTGCGTATTTACCATACCGACTTGGTATAATAATATAATAATTTATATTATATTCAAAGAGTGAGTGTGATGACGAATTTGTAATGGCTCGCAGCCGTGTGAAGACGATTCCGTTTCGTTCGTGGAAGACGTTCACACGTCCTATGCTACCGGTACGCGCGCGCATGTGTGTGTGTGTGTGTGTGTGTGTTTGAGTGTGTAAGCCACCGTAGCTGATTTGGTTACCTTCGCCTATTATGAATAACAATGAGCTTAAGAAATCGACTCTCGGACACACGAGAAATACGCTTACACTATAACGCGTATTTCGGTATATATTTTGAAACATTATGTAAAATACTTGGCCCGCCGAAATACCGATCCGATGAAAAAATATTGGCCGCGCAACACCGTCGTCGGCACGTCGCACGTATCGTCTTATGAATAACACACTGACCGTCCGCTGTGCCCACACGTACGGAACGATCGCCGCCGCCTTGTGTGCCGTGGTTTGTAGGTTCGTCGTCTCTGGACCTATTGTTGTGTTTCTACGAGGTTTTTACCATAGGGTTCGATGTTTACGCGATATTTCTGTATTTAAATCACAATCACCGCTAATTGCCACGTTTTATCCTCTCTGCATTGATGACATTATTGTTATCCGTACGGTCCGCCGTCGTCCTGCGTTGCTTCCAATTTGAATGATGTATTTTATGGTTATTATTATTTCTCTTCTTCCCGCAACTCTTTCTTATTACAATTCGATCGTTGTATTACTGCCAGCCAAATTCGTCGTTGTGTCCCGCATGTCACGGTCGTTTGTCTTCTTCGTTTTGCTTATCTAATATACATTATACGTATTATAATATTATTCTTTATAATAATATGATGCACAGTACGTTGTATTACGTGGTAGTCATCATAACAATATAATACTCGGCCAGATTTCTTTAACGTAACATCCATAATACGACATTATTATTTATTTAAATCTACCAACTACAACGTAATATTTGTAAATCGTTAATTTTATTTTTAATATTTTCTTGGCCCGTCGCGTTTAGAATAATACATTTTACTTCGCCTTAACGAATATTTTAGTTTTTTCTTTCCATATTGCCGTTCAATGAAATGAAAAACTAAGTGAAATAAGTACCTACTCCTCTTAGATGAATGATATATGTTTTTCTCGGGCAATTATTTGGCGTCATGCAATACGTAGTACTATTGGTTGTATGTTTTGTGGGGAGAGGGCTGTTTGTAAATAATTAAAATTGTGCCCTTTTCCCTTAGTTGGTAATGGATGGTTCTTCTAAAGTCTGTGACAGCTTGTGTACACGCGTGTTGGGGTTAAAAGAACACAAAAAGGGTATTTTTTTCCTACCAAATAGATGTTGGCGTGCGATTGCCAAACAAAACTGTACCTAAATTATACGGTTGATGGTTGAACTCGTCTGGAACGAACGATAGTTTTCTAGAAAAATAAATTGAAATATTCAAATGGAATATATAATAAACTGTTGTGATTTTTTTTCTCCGACAAATGTTAGTTTAATGCTTCAATCGAGACAGATCGTGCAGTTTAAGTAATGGAAAATGATTTATTTACAGTTCCCACTGTAATTTCCATTACCCAACGAAAAAAAAAATAAACACTATACCATCGATGATCGTTGTCTGTTCATCATAATATATAATCATTAAACCGATAAATTTCCCGGTTCATCGACAGTTTCGTCTCACCGTGTCCAGTCAACGATAACTAAATTTGCTCTCTTATCCCCTGGCCGTAGTTCCATATAAATATAATTACGCCCGGCCATCCCCGTGCGGGCATCACTCCTTTGCAGTGTTCGCCTGAAATATATGCGTACCTAGTTATCTACATATAGATTCAATGAACGAACCATCCGTCTGTATAACAATGTGAATTTATCCGCAGTTTTATATTGTAGTGGTTGCTTGGTAATAATCATAAAATAGTAGGTAGTATAGGTAACGGTACCTATATAGTTTTTAATACGTTGTAAGTTCATATCAAGCATTATAACAATATAAATACACGTACCCCGCAGTCCGGGCCACTTCTTTTCGCCGTTTGTTGTACCAGTGAGCTATAGGTTAGGTTTTGTTATTATTTAATTAATATTTTCAATTTTGTGTTCGGGCGAAATACTCGCAAAACTCCATCAGCTGCGAACGTTTCGCGGTGGTTGCAAATTAAGTGCATATAAAATCGTAACCGCTGGCCGACTGGTAGCAAACAAGCAATTTTGTTGGCCGTTACATGAGCGTATTACCTACCTATACGTAGACCTACCTATACCAGTGTACCACATTCCGAAACGACGACACTCATTTCTCTTGATTACCATTTAATGTGCCGGCCGGCCGTTTGTCAGAACGATGCCTGTAGCTTACATTCGGGTTTTGGGCGCCTCTCCACCCACACCCACCCATCAGTTTCCAGCATAGTCTGTGCGTTTTTTACTATCGTGTAAGACACACGTCGCGTTTGCGAAACCCACCCGGTGGGAGACTATAAAAATGATTTGTGTAATTGTGTTTTACATGGAAATTAATACATAAACATTATTCATTACCAGCACACGAGTCTATATAATATTATTATAATGCGGTTACGCGCATTTAAATTGTATATTATGATAATATTATTACGGTCGACACAATTATACATTTTTACTCATGAAGTCTTCGTTATTTTGTCTACAGGATGGTCGTGCCTGGGACAAGAAGGACTTACCGACACCAGAGAAGGCGAAGACATATCGCTGAAATGCCGATTCAATGGACAGCTGCCGTCAACTGTTGCAGATACCCAATATTATTGGCTTAGGACTAACAAGCACAACCAAGATAATGTAGCTATCAAAGCGACTCCGTTGGAAGGCAACTATAAGTGAGTAGCAAACCTAACGGTTTATTAATATTATGTTTTGCTTACTGTTATTTAAAAAAATATATTTACTCTTTGAAATTTTTTTTTTTTTAATTAGTATATTGCTTAATTTTAACTTCAATAATTGACGCGTTTTTGGTATTATATAAATTATATCTATAATTATGTATATTTTTTTTTAGACTCGATTTCCGTCCTGAACTAGGAATTTATGATTTACTAATTTCTAACTCGACGTATGAGAGGGATAACGGCAAATTCGAATGTCGATTGAAGGAAGCTGGTACTGGCCGAGAAATTCATTCACAGAGTTTCCAAATCACTGTATTAACACCACCTAGTCCACCACGTATCTCGCCCGGAACCAACCCCGTGGCTACCGAAGGACGTGCGTTAGAGTTGTCTTGCACGAGTTCTGGTGGCAGCCCCGAACCTATTGTCAGATGGTATCGTGAAGGTGTTCGTGATCCTATCGATTCTGTGACACGAAGTGGTACTAGCACCAAGGAATCCATCACATCGGCTGTGTTGCAAGTGACGCCAACACGCGAAGACGACGGTGCAGTGTATCGGTGCGTGGTGTGGAACAGGGCTATGGTCGAAGGCACAAAGTTCGAAACTAGGACCACGCTGAGTGTAAACTGTAAGTACTATCAATAGATTTGTTTGGGATCTAAAAATAATTTCTAGGGTGTTCAGGATGAACGATGATAACCACGTGGCTTCTTAATATCCGAAAATAGTTTAATGTATTGATTTCATGCCGATGCACAGATATATAATATGTTTGAATGCACAGCCCACGCTGCATTGCAACACTAACGGCCCTTTTAAAATAAGTGACGAGAGATTTATTCGACGTCTTGTTTAAACAGAATTAACTGTAGTCGCCTGATGGTTGCTGTTAGTTTATTAACGGTTCTATATTAGAGGGCGCAGTAGAATCTAACCGAGGTAATCATTGTGTTGATAAATCAAAGCTTGTATACATTTGTATGGACGGAAATACCGTGCTGTATTTTCGATTATGTTCAAATAATAATAATAAAAACACTGATACATTCCAAAATCCGGGTATAATGATTTCGAGACGTTTATAAGAATGTATTAATTCAGAACGTTTTAAAAAATAATGAATATTTAAATGATACATTCAAAGTACCTAGCAGGTATCTCATTTCATTGCCGTTGTTGGGTGTAGCGTTCTTTCGAAATTTTATATAAAACATAGGTAGTGACGCATACATAGCCAATATATTATACTATTAGTTATATTGCGATTTTAGAGTTAAAACACATAGGTATTAACATAAATAACGAATATCTTAAAATTCAATTTGCATCTAAATAATCGGGTTTTCATTACCTAGATTAATTAAAATGATTGAGAATTAATTAATTTTCTAAATTTGTAACTGTTTGTTAATATAATATTTCAAACGAGGTGCCTTCTAAAAAAACGGTATCTTTATTGTGTTTCGTATCAAGGGGGTGTTATATCTCTATAATTTCTCTACGTAAAATCGGTTGTAGTCGACCGGCGTTAAACGTATTATCTGCATGTCCTCTTAACGGTCGCATTTCCGGTTTCAGACTACCCTCGCGTCCAGATCGGACCGGAGAACCCGTTGCGAGTGGAACGTGACGAGTCCATCACGCTGCAATGTAACGTGGACGCCAAGCCACGCGTCAACAACGTAAGGTGGATGCGCGACGACCGTTTCATAGCCACGTCTTTCACGCACGTCATCCAAAAGGTGACCACCCAGGACGCGGGCACGTACACGTGCATGGCCGACAACGGACTGGGGCAGACCCGCGAGGCGGAACTGGTGCTGGACGTTCAGTACCCGCCCGTAGTGACCGTAGACGTGGGACCGGGAGCGGCCAGGCAGCGCGAGGCCGAGGAGGGAGACGGCATCACCATCCAGTGCAACGTTTCCGCGAACCCGGCGCCGATATCCGTCGAGTGGATCCGGGACGGGCGTCCCGACTTCCGACAATCCGGTGACGTGCTCCGCATACCCAAGGTGACCGCCGACTCCGGAGGCGTGTACACGTGCCGTGCCATCAACATTCTGTACCCATCGTCGTTGTCTCGGCAGCGCATCAACCGCATCGGCAACGCGTCCCTCACGCTGCTCGTCCGGCACCGGCCCGGCGTGGCCCGCATCACTCCCGACCGGCCCGTGGCCACCGAGGGCACGGGGGTGACGCTCACGTGCTCGGCGTCGCCGCCCGGCTGGCCGACACCGCAGTACAAGTGGTGGCGCGAGTTCGACTCAAACGGCGACCCGTCCACCAGCGCCACGATACTGTCCACCGGCCCGAAATACACCATCCCGTCGGTGCACCTGGGCAGCGAGGGCCGATACAGGTGTCAGGCGAGCAACGAGATGGGCAACGGCGACGCGTCTTCGGTGCTGCTTACCGTCCACCACGCCCCGAAGTTCGTTACCAAGTTGCAGCCGCACGTTACCAGGCGCGCGTCGGACATCGGGTTTTCGGCCATCTGCGCCGCGCAGGGAAAGCCCAAGCCCGCGGTCACCTGGTTCAAGGACGGCAAAGAAGTTCTGCCGGATTGGTTCGACGTGAGCACCGACGAGACGGACAGCAGCAACGGCGTGACCACCGTGCACAGTACACTCAAGTTCCACGGCAAGGAGAGACCTCGAGGTAACCAGTTGGTGCCGTCGGACCGAGGGGTGTATTCCTGCGCGTTCGAGAACGACGTCAAGAAAGTCGAGTCCAGCATGCTCCTCAGAATCGAACGTAAGTCGTAGTTGTACAATGGTTTTAAGTATTTTTCCGTCAGACATTAATTGTTTTTTTTATTGTTTTTTCGCTCCGAAACAGACGAACCCATCGTGCTCCACCAATTCAACAAAGTAGCCAGTGATTTGTACGAGACGGCCGAAGTCATTTGTCGGGTGCAATCGTATCCTCGACCGGAATTCCAGTGGAGTTACAACAATCACATGGCTCCTTTGCTAGCCGGCAGCGACGGTCACTACGAAATAAACACGACCATAAACGAAAGCGGTGGTGACATTTACACTAGCGTGTTGCAAGTGTCCAACCTCCGAGAGACCGATTACGGCGATTACAGTTGTCGTGTAGCCAACACTTTGGGAAGCGTAAAGCCTACAATTAAACTACAACCTAAAGGACCACCTGACCATCCAGAAAACGTGACAGCTTTCGACATTGGCCACAACAATGTCGTTTTACAATGGAGCAGCGGTTTCAACGGCGGTGTTATCAATACCAAACACTTTGTAAACTACAAAAAGGTTTCCGTGGATGAAAACGAATTCGACAGTGACTGCTACTCGGTCAAGAGGTCCAATCAGCCGGAGAGATGGCAAGAGTTCGATTGCCAAACCAAAAACCCATGCAACGTGACTGGCCTGGATCAACATCAAAGTTACTTATTCAAGGTAAATATTGTTTTTTAAAATAACAGGTAAAATGAAAATAAAAATATGAATCAACTTATGAGTTGAGTAATCAAATACATCACGGATGAACAAATTTATATCAAACAGATAAGTGTAGTAAAAGAACAAATTATCTGTGAAGTCAAACAGAACCGAGTTGGAGCCATAATTAATAAACTATTATGCTTTTGAGACGCCTAATTTTTAAGCTTATTTTTTTTTATTTGGTTTTTTTTTTAACCACATATTGTGTTACTTTTGCTATTGTACGTAGTGGGCTGTAATCATTAAATATATAGGATTGAATATGAAACCCAATTAAAATTGTAATTTATTTTCAGGTAAAAGCTTACAATACCAAAGGGCATAGCGAGTATTCACAGGAGACAGTAGCTATGACTAAAGTGGATCGTATACCAGCTCCTCAACGTGTAACATTTGATCCTGAATCTCATGCTTTAACAATCAACATCGGCGCAACTTGTCTACAACTAGTAAGATTTAACTTTACTCTGAAATTTTCTTTTAATTTTAATTCTTGTCATTTTAATAGTTTGGAAAAGTTTAAACCAAGCGTCATAAAAATGTTTATGACTCTTTGTCAAAACACTTTGGTCTGATTTTTATTCACAATAATTCTGACAATAAAGAAAGTTACATTATAAAGGGATTACAAAACAAACGGTCTGTTTTTAAGGAGTTAATTTTAGGCAATATCTTCATATAGGAGTATGCACGTACAAACTGTATGATTGTATGCTTAGTAAATGTCCATTAGTATGCGTGTACACTACACATATCATAACGTGTAACTTCCGCACTCACATGTACTATTGCACCACGAGTACGCTTTTGCACTAAAAGTATGTTCTATTTGTCCATCCAGATCAATTTACCGGTTAAAATTTCTGAAAACAGGTTTAATTTGTCATTAATGACATTAAATTACGTAGATATTTTTGTTTTTTTTACTTTTACATAAATGTCAATTTTTAACCAAGACGTATTCATACATTTTAATTTTAAATAATGCTAAAAAAGAAGTTGATGGGAATTTAAAAAAGCAAAAAGTATAATATGTTTTAAAAATTGTTATCGGAATATAGAATAACTTACTACGATGAACAAAAAATGTAGACGTATACATTTTACGTACAAAAATATCTCTGCCGCCCTAATCTTATTAATATTTCTATACCAATAACAATTATTTGAACAAATTAATAGTTTCAACAACAAAAATCTTATACGTTGAAAAATTTCTGAATGAATTTCAGTTTTTTATAAAAGTCATATATTGCCATCTTCTTAAATCTAAATTTAAGTTATTATTATTTAAAAAAATTTAACATAACAATTTTTATTTTAGGTTGGAGTTGTCGAAGCATCTATGGGAGGTGCTCGCGAAGATTGGCATTTGATTGAAACATTGCCACTGGCAGTTAGTGGCAGCACATCCACACACCGTGAAGCTACCATACTATCTTTAGTTTCACGTCGCCAGAGCTCTGGCGCTCGTTCATTGGATGAAGATGATCTAAACTTAATTGCTGGTAGTGAAGATGAGGATCTAATTGATAAACCTGCAGATGATGTCCGCATTAGAGTTCGATTGTGTCTTCGGTCTAGTCAGACCACATGCGGTGATTACACAGAAGCTGAAAGTAAGTATTCTTGATATAAAATTCTGCTAGGCAATGAGTTATTTTAGGATAAAGTTATTAATTATTATTTTCTTTTTAGTTGGTGCAAATTTTGTAAAAGAACAACAAGCGATGGCAACTCCTACACTAATTGCTCTGGTCATATCATGCGCTGTTTTCATTCTATTTGTGGCACTTTTGTTTATTTTCTGTCGTTGCAAGCGCAAAACAGCCAAGAAAACTACGGGCAAAGAATATGAAATGGATTCTTCAACGTAAGTTCTCTAAACCATTTTGTTTCCCTATTCTTGTATGTATACCTAGTTTTAGTGTTTAACTAATACAATGTATATTCAATGGGTTACTACAATAATTTGAACACTCGTTTACTTTTATTAAATGCTTCAGTTTTGAATTTAAAAAAATGTGAATTTAAATTAAATTATTATTTTAATATTTTGAATTCTCTTGTATCAGAATAGATACATAGTTACTTGATTTATTTAGGTATTTACAAGATTAATATAGTGCATACTACATTATTATTAAAAATGTATTTACAATTATTTTAATGTCTTATAATTTAATATAAAAATATTTATTCTAATCATTCTATTAACAATAGTTTGAATCAGTTTTTGAAAAATATTTATTTTTGTACTTGCACTAATATATTATAATATAAGTAGTAGTTTTAAATGGTTTTGATGTTAATGTTTAATGAACTAATCTTCGTAGTGTATAACCCGAAATTTAATTTGTTATAATACCTTCTTTGTAAAACCACTATTATTCATATTTTACATTATTCTTTCTATGATTACACGCTACATTTGGCGTTTTTGTAATTGGTGAGTATTATACATTTTGGGCCATTTGCCATTCACGTTTAGGTTAGACAATGCTTCTTAAATATTGTTGTACTTTTAGATTTTAGTGTCTTATACTATCTTTGATGCTTTTGAATGATATCAGTTGATATTGAAAATCTGTTGGTTATGTTTTTTTCATATGAGCTTTTTATTTTCAGCGTTCACCCTAGTATTATACATGGACCCCCACCTTATACCGAACCTGGCCTTGACAACAAAGCATTACAGCAATCTGTAGATCTAGTTCATGATGTCACTAAAAATGGTGTGTATGGATCCCAAAACGACTACAACACTTATCACACGGGCAACGGATTGCGTCCGAATGGTGAATGTAAGCTTTAATAAATAATGACTAAATTAATGAATGAATGTAAAGCTTCATTTCAACAATAATAAATAGTTATATGAAATTGAGATATTTCTGATACAAAAAATAATATACTACCATGGGTTTACTAAATACTAATATATATATATTTTTTTTTTTTCAGGGGTCAATGTTGGATATGTAGAAAACAGTTATTCCAATTCAAATAATGGTGGTTCGGTTAACTCTCAAGATTCTCTGTGGCAATTGAAAATGGGTGGTAATGGTAGTACTGGTGGTACACACATCTCTCGTGATGATCATTTACATATGGCTGAACGCATGAACCACTATGGTGATTATATTTTATAATTATTATTATATCTATTATGTTTAAAGGTTTATTTAAAATGCACATGGATTCAAGTCCACTTTAAAGTTTAGATGTCTTACTAACTTGTTTTTTCAATTCTTTATACAAACAAAACAACATAAACAGCATTATGTTATAATTTTTATCGAGTTTGTAATAAATATTGATTATTGATTTATTCTTACAGGAGGTTATGATCCATTGACTCACGGTGGCTATGGAAATATGGATGATTACGCACACTATCCACAACTCACATCTGCCAGCCCCGATTATAGCACTCACAGCCACGTACCTTCAAGGCAAGACTATATTCATAGTGGTCATTTACAACCGGCCGATAAAACCCGCAGACGGGACCCTCATCTTGGTATGTACAATAATCTTCTAAAACTACTCAGCGTTTCAACACCTATAATATTAATTGAAACCTATTTATTTTTGTTTAGAATCACCATACGGTGACGTGAGTGGCTTGCCTGACCCTTACCTCGAGCAGCTTATTGACAATGAGGAGCACATGAAACCTCAACCACATCTGTCCATGTCATATGACGAAAGTCTCGAGTCTGGATATTCTACACCAAATTCACGGACGCGACGCATAATCAGAGAAATTATCGTTTAGATGCGGTGCATTGCCCTATGTGTATAGTGTTTTAATTTGACATTGTTCTTGTACATAAACAAAATGTCGTTGTGTTGTTAAGGTGTCATCAGATCTCAAAATTTTGTTTGTGCTCAACATCCATCTTTAGACCATATTTTAAACTTTAGTTATATTCAGTTTCCACCACACTGCCTTTGTGTTCTCTAACATGCAATCTATGTGTGAAAACAATTTTTATTTGCTATCTTGACGAGTGTTGAGATATTCCATTTCATTGATGAACGCGTATGGCTTAACTTAATGACAAAATGCACTTATTAAAAAAATCATTTGTAAAATGATCTACCTTTTTTTTAAATTTCGTATTGCTGCTAGTTTTTTTTTATAACATTGGAAATGTAAAATATGTCTCCTACAATATTATTTAATATAAATTGTATTATGTTAGATTGCGCCATAACTTTGTGTAACTATCAGAATTTGTCACTTACCCACATATAATCTCACATTCTCACTTAATGTATAAATATAGCCAATTATACATAAATGATGTGTGTGGGATAGTAGATGTAATACTCCCTATAAGGACCCGTTTTTTTAAAAAATAAATCTAATTTTCAAACATTTGTGTGGTGATAACATAATTACGGCATTAAACCTATTACAGTATTAATTTGAACGCACATCGATAAAAAGACACATGTTCCTCATTTTTTCTTCATTATAAAAGATCAATTTTCTATATTTATTTTTTTTATGTTTTGTATTTTGATTGTTTACTGACCCAAGACTGTCCGGTATTTTACTTAATATCTTGACCTCTCGTGTACACTCATGGAGAGTTGTAGCAAACTTGTCATGGATATTATGCTCTATAATTTATGAACTTTTTTAGTTTTGAGCCTGGTTCCTATTTTCAACAAGGTTCAAATTTATGAAAATTAATTGATGGGGCATGAGTGTAGATTGATAGGTCAAGAATACGTTGAACATAATTATTATCAGAACAAATTAGGTATGTGCCATTATAAATTAATGTGCTTATAAACACCATGTAAATACATTTTTTTTTTTTGTTCATACTGTCATTGTATTTACTTAAGTATATTTATTTTAATAGAACAGTTAAGTAATTTTAATGATATTATATATAATACATTTATATTAAAGTTATAATTTGACTGCTGCAAGTATGAGTGTTACTCAGATTTGTTTTTTTTTTTTTTTGTAAATTTTGTTTTTTATTTTGTATTTATATTTTAGTTTTTTTTAAAAAAAAAAAGAAAGAAAAATAAAATAGGTATTGTTGTATATAAATTTAAGTCCCATCAATATTATAATACTATTCTAGCCTTTTAGAACCTATACTTAAAATTTATTTTTGTGAATATAAAACTGGAAAAATATAAATAACATTTTGTAAGCAACAAAATAATATTGTTAATGGTCTGCTTTGTATGTCACACAGCCCATAACCAGTTGCATAATATAAATATATATATAATATTACTTAAGTATACTTTTCCCAAGAGTATTAATTTTTTTAAATATGACTTGTTGTTTTTATCTCATATTGATTTTGCTGTTAGTCATTATTCTTCATTGTGCAATGCGTGGGATATTATATATCGAAATAAAAGAAAAAGAAATATATTATGTACTAAATGACTGTCTAAATTATTTGAATTCTTAAAAATATTTTCCTTGATGACCAATATGATTTATTGTTTGCAAAATAAATACATGATTTACAATTTATAGTACCAGCATAATATTTAATATAATCTGTGGTACCCTTGAGTCATATTTTAATTATTTTTTTAAAATCTTCAATATCATTAATTAAGGGAGCACAAAACAAAAAAAAAATAAATTTTTTTAATTTGAAAGAATTGTAGTTTAAATGACTGCTACATGCCATTTTATTGCAGTGTGAAAAGTTTAAAAATGTACCGGTTTGAGTATTAAATTGTAGATATAGTATTATTTTGTAAGTACAAAAATGTTGTATTCAATACAAAAGAAATTATCAAAATACAATATACATAATAATATAATATATTATATAACGCATTACATTGTATTGAATATATAATTTTTTAATTAAAAATATGATGTCTTACACCATGAGTCTTCAAACTGCAGCAACTTTTTTTGAAGGGGAAATGCAGCCTCAAAATGTCCACTGATGAGCTACCCCTAGATAATAATGAAAAGCAATAACAAAAAAATTTAAATTTAAAATATTTTAAACAAGCATTTAAATTTTGGTGGCATTTCGGCATACATTTGACCTACTCAAAATGGCGGATAATAACTTCACAATATTGCATAGTAAAGTTAGCAATCTAATTAATTATCTATATCTGT
>WHPZ01583216.1:0-30335 GCA_016617965.1 Macrosiphum rosae | reverse complement strand
ATTTAATAAGAGGTCAATTCACTCTAACTTTTAAACTAACGGAGATAAACGTGATCTGCAGAGTGTAAAATTTGATATGTTACGCGTTTGTAAGACGGAGACAACACATGCGGGTGTGGCGTCCCCTTAACGATACATAATATAGGCAAGATTATATTTCATAAACATTTAAATTTCAAATTTTGACAAAACAACAAATTAAATTGTAGTTCAAAATGTATAAAATATTAAATTTGTATAGCTTTTCTAGGCTTAGAAAAAGTAATAATAATACTGGAAAAGGGAGGGCTTCAGCCCGTTAGCCCCCCCCCCTGCGTACGCCGTTGCCAGCTAGGGTCCACCCATTCAAATACTCAATGCTCAGAGAATAACTTTGGGTTAGTTCCACCTTCCACTGCTTATTCTTTTGTTATAATTTAAAAAACGGATAACCGTAGGCACTTGACATTTACACCATATGTTTATTTTATTGTTTCTATAATTAATACAATATTAAAAATATTTGGGCTTGTGTCGAGTTGTTTTTCGGTCATTTTAAATTTTCCATTTTGAGCGGAGCGATATTGATCTTACAATGATTAGTGATTTTTTTTTGTGTGACTGTCATTACCGTTTGGGGCAGTAAAACTGCTTCGATTTTCTTCAACAGTATCTTGTTTAATGGGAAAGTTAATCAAGTTTGTGCATTCGGGAGGTCAAAAATGTCCAATAGTTTTCATATTCGCACGGAAAAACTACATCAAAATTAAGGAAAACTGGAAATTTTCACGCCAAATCGGTTAGTGTAACTCTAAAACAAATGACCGTAGGTACCTACTTGACATTTTCACTGGTTGTTTATGTTAGCATTTTACTACACACGATAAAATTTGCAAAATATTTGAATTTGTTCTGAACTGCTTGCACCGTTCACTGACATTTTCAGTTTCCATTTATTTTAGTTTTTTTTTTTTGCTATGAATGTTAATAAAATTTTATTTGTTGGGTAATGAAGCTTGAAAATCTAATACAAGGCTCTCAATGTTTTTTTGCAATGATATTCAAAGAATTTTAATAATCTACAGTCACAATTTCTCATTTAACGATTTTTTTTTGTTGTGATTCAAAAGCAAATAACCGTAAACAACTGAGATATATATCATAGGTTAATTTTATAAATTTCTATACTCGATATCATTTCAAAATATTTTGTATAGTTTTGAGTTGTTTACGGACTGTTTACTGTTTTCAAATTTAAATTTTTAAACTTTTTTTTATTTATTTTTTCTGTAAATATCAATACAATTTTATTTGTTGAGCCAAAAAGCGTCGAAATTTTATAAAAAGCTACTGATATATTGCTTGAATAGCAATCGAAAAATAATAAAAATATATGCTCAATTTTTTTTTTATTATTAAGTTGAATTAATATTATAAATTACAACAAAATGACTAAAATCGTTATTTTTTTTCATTCGTTTCTATGGTGATGAACAATGCGTTAGAAAATAAAATCTTATTTTTAGTGTTTTTACCATTATAAGTTATCTCGTCGTCAGTAGCGTTACTCCCAAACCTTGTTTGGTATTAAAAAAAAAATGCCCAAATGTTTTAAATTAAATTTTTGTGAGTAGTTTAAATATTTAAAATGTACAAAAAACATATGTACAGCCAAATTTATAATTTAAATTCAAAAAAAATTATCAATTTTATCCTGAAACCATAAAAAATCAAAATGTAGCAAGATGAGTTAAAAAAAGCCATTAAATCTAAAATAAAAAAAATCAGTACAATATAAAGAGCATTCCTGCAAAAGTATAATATGCCTTTGCATCCCGCCAACGACACACTTGCTTGTTTTATAATACAATAATTGCAGCCACCTGTGTTGCCTACCGATTAATTATAATTTATTTTAAAACATATTATTATTATAATAATTGTATTTCGTCTGTTTTTTTCAAGTTATTTATAGCTAAATAAAGGTTTTAAAATTATGAAACCTGGTTTTTAAAATATTTTCAAAACTATGGGGTTTGGAAACTATAGGTTTGGAAAAAAATTGGACAAAGTGGAGGGGGGAAACTTTACAATCTTTTTTTCTTATATTTTAAACCAGATGTACTAAAAACCAGTTATACATAGATGTGGTACCACGGTACATATTAATTGATAAACAAATAATAAAACAAAAATGAAATGTAACATAACGACTCAATTTTTTATAACTTTATATTTCTTATGCTGTATAATAATGTGGTTAGCACTCAGTAGTACATATCACCATTGCTAATTTAAAATTTAAAAGTTCCAGTAAGCAACCCTAATAATTGCCCTAATAATGGCACAAATCTGTTTGAAATTACTTATTATAGTTCAAAACCTATATTACCTATATATATCATTATGTCATTTCTCTATATATGTGCAGGTAATCGAAAAATCAAAGGTTGTTAATTTGATGTAAATAATTAGTTAATTTAAAGTCAAGTTAAGTGAACACAATATCGTTACATTAATAGTTGGTAGTTAACAAACAAATATAATTATAAATTTAATTCGGTAAGTTTAAAGGTAATATGGGAAAAATATTGACCTATCTGTTTAAAAAAAAGTTAATGTACTTCTTTAAATAGTGTGTGGATTAGGTACATAATAAGTTGTATTTTCGTGCCAATCTGTGTTCAATATTATTTTGTCAAGAAACGTTTGGTATATCAAATTTATGGTATTATTAATTATTAACAGAGTACGAAAAATTCAAAAACTAAAGCACTTAATATTTATTTATGTATATCCTGAAAGCACTAATTGAACACTAAAACTTGGTGATGTAGCTTGAATTAGTACTGTTTAATCTCCTTCTAACTTCACTAACTTTAAAATAAAGCGATAAAGCTCTACAAATCTTTGAAAAAGCTATAAGAAAATCATCCAATTTATACCATTAATTTTTTTTTAAAAAAATGTAATATAATAAAATTGCATTTCTATTCACACTAAAATACTAAAAAAAAAGCACTGAAAATAAAGGTATAAAGCTCTACGAATCCTAAAAAAATTTCACCCTATGAAAGGTTGTCAAGAAATTACTGAACAGGTACCTACCTACTTTTATAGATAAATCGATAAACGAAATCAAACATAACGAGATAAAATAAATTGAGCCGTTTCCTTGAAACAAATTACAAACCTTCCAAAAATACTAAAAAAATCAAAACGAAATGTGGTGTAATTACTGTGCTTCGATGTAGTAAAAATAAAATTTATAGCTGACATACCGTTTTAGAGAAAAAGAAAAAAAAGAAAACGTTCTAAAAATCCGTACTCTAGTTATTAATATTGTTGCAGTAGGTACTTAGTAATATTATATTTATTTTTAATTTTAAATCGCGTGTAGGTAAAGCAGTTAAAATTAAAACCAAAATGTTGAAAAACGTCTTTAACTCGATGGGTGATTTATTTTCAACAGTAAATTAAACAATTTTTTTTTTTGTGTATAAACCACGGTGCTACGAGGGGACATTTCCCCTATATAGGGCAGCCCTTCCCCTCGTATCCGTATCGTTTATTTATAACAATACTTTACAACAAATAATCTTAACACTAAGGCGTCTGCCTGTACATATAATTGAAGGCTCTACCCTTCACAACTCCGCCTTCGGCGCACACAGAACAAGACTTAAGTACTGTTCCCACGTGAGAGCTGGCCATCGATGTGCCACTCGTCGTGTTGTCCGTCGTCTCTCTCCTCCGAGTCCAATGAAACGAATTCTTTCACTGCGTTACATTTTTCCATTGATTCCATCGTCAGAACAATGATAAAATCCGGCTCGAAGTCACTCCTTGCAGAAAGTAGCCTAGTGCACGCCTTGGACTCCACCGCCTGTCGCTCATGGAAAGAGCATGCTCTGCATCGTCAACGGAAGTTCTGCAGTTCCACGCACTTCGGGTACAGTCTGACCTATAATCCAAAGAAACAACGCCCTGTTAGAATTTGTACAAGTGTAAATTTACATTCCCAAAGTTCCCGAGTGTACAGCCCTTTACGTCTTTGATGGAAGGCTTCCTTGTCCATCCTCTCTTAGTCGACGTGTCCCATCCTTCCCGCCATCCATGATACATATATGTTCTATGCCACTCCTCCGTGGTCTCCTCGTCTTGGCCCTGTCTACTCTTTCTACATCCCGTTTGTCTCTGCCTGGCTACCAGTAAATTAAACTACTAGTAAATATTTAATGCCTACTTTTGCTAATACCTTATAGTCCTATATCATATGTGAAGGTAAACCTAAATCTAAATATGGTGTGGTACAAGATGTACTGTTTTTTATGACTTTTGAACTTGCGATTTCATGGTAAAAGATTTAATACTCCGTTGTAAACATGGATCGAAAAGAGATAATTTTTACCTATATATTTTGTTTTTCTACCTAATCAAGATAATGAAGTAACGTTAGTCCTGTTCCATTATGGTTTTATTTAAAAACAAAATGTGAAACATGGTAAATACTTTACAAAAAATATTTTGTCACGTCATAGGTACCTACCTAATATTATTGTTCGTGTCTACTCAACTACAAATCACGAAAATTTTTTTGTTGGTAACATTTCAGTCATAGGTAGGTAGGTACTAAGTAGGTATAATATTATAATCTATACACAGAACAGTATAAAATAGGTAATGCATTTGTTTTTTTTTTTTGGATAGTCATATCCACGGAAACATTTATTTTAATCAGATTATAAACAGGCACAAGTCTGAAAACTAAATTAAAAATTAAAAATAACTTATAACATCAATTCCTTTTAAAAAAAAAAAAAAACATTTTCTAAAATCAGTGGATTTTTTTGACTGCATTAAAACAAAATAATAACCTTGTAGTATATTGTCGTCTAAAAAAAACTGTAGGAATGAATTCTATATAATCGAGAGGATGCTGCATTTAAGTGATATGATGCCATCTCTAATGATATTTTAAGTAACATTTCGGTGGTGGGTATACTTATCGACGATTATAATGTAAGTATAATATGCAGCATCAATAACATAAAGTTTTTTTTAAATAAAACGTAAAACCGAAACATAGATCTAAGTAAAATACAATTATATTTACAGTTTTGAATAGGTACTTAAATCTAAATATGAATGAATTATAGTAGTAATAATAAAATGTTTAAAGATACATTTTCTAGAATCCTAAAATTTTAAGACGTTGATTTCTTTCGATCGCCTTAAATTTTATTGAAGATTAAAATGAAAGGAAAACCTTACTGCAGGTTGTTAGTCACCTTAAATATAAAAAAAAAATCGATTCTTTATAAAGATGATTTTAACTGAAAAGGTATTATTTAAGTGACAGATACCTATTTACTGACTTTTATAATAAAACTACACATCAATAAGGCATTTTTTTTTTTTTTTTTTTTTAATTTTTTTAAATGTAACGTATGCGGAAACTCAAATTTAAGTAAAATCATAGCCGAAAATCAATAAATGATAAGAATAAGAATAAAACGTCAAAAGTCACATTTGCATAGAGTTTACATTTAACGCCTTTGATTTCTTTCGAACTCGCTAGATTCGTGTGACAATCCGTTAAAATAATAAAATACTTTTTATAGGTATTTAAATATTAAAGGGATACCGTAAACTTGAGTGACTTGGGGCAGTTTTGGACTTTGATGGTTTATATATCTCAGTAAACAATCATGTCGTATGGCCCCAATAATATTATTCATATCGATATTCGTCTCACAGTCTATAATATACTTTTATGCAGACATGTCAAACGCGCGGTCATCAGCTAATTTTTTCTTTATGGTACTTGGATAAATGAGCAGTTAATTGAATAAAAATATTATACGATACTCCCTTCGCGTCACAATTCACAATGTTAGTGCACTGTTTACATTATGATATTTTTTGTCTTATCTGCTAATAAACTGTAAATGAATAGGCGAGTGTTTTACATACCTATTGTAAGTAGGAGATGAATAAAACTAAAAAATTGTATAAAATGTATTTTTCGATAAATGATCACTTTTTCGAATAAATATATAGGGCCCAGAGTTAACACTTTGAGTTTGACATGCCTACATTAATGTGTATTTTTTAATTTAAACTACACCAACTTAATTTCTGATTTTATTTATTTATTTTTGTGCCTGTACGCGTGACCATTGAAAGGCCCGGATCACGGGCAGTTATTTAATTTTGCAGAAGAATTTTAAGCCATCTTGGGACAAAACACACGGAGACAAATGTTTTCTGTTGTAAAATATGTTGTTAAGCTACAAGAAAAAAACGCAATCTTCTAAATTGTAATTTTAAATATTAATAACTCACTGCAGGCCACTTACAAGTTAATGATAATTTTTAATCGATTTAATTTAAGTTGATAGAAAACATTTGAAAAAGTTTAAAGTTAGTAGTTAATCTAATTTTAATTTTGTTAAGTTAAAAGTCATAAGAAAAATTACATTTAACTTATTAATTTAAGTTATATCGAGTAAAGTAATTAAAAATGTATAGTGTCCCAAGTTACACTTAAAACAAAATAACGTCGATTACTTTTGAACAATATATTTGAAATATTTTTATCTCTTAAACCGTCGTAGAGAATGTATGTCAAGTAAATTACTACACGAGTAAATCGTAATTGAATTGGTGTTGTTTAAGTTGTTAGTAAAGTCCTAATTTTTATAATTTAAGATATTATTATTATATAAACCTGGCTAAACCGTCTAATGACTTTGATGGTGGAGAGCGACTTGACGTCTGTCGTGTGGTTATTATCAAATTGTATCGTATCGCGCAGACGACCAAAGAAGTTATAGCGAATATAAGCCAAAACGACATGTTTTGTGCCCCCAAGTTCAGCACTTTTACGGTAAGTAAGTTTTACATCAAGAGAACTCCAGTTAATTAATTATCAACAGATTCTAGAAAACTCACATCCAATAAGAATAAAACGTTAAAAGATTTATTTTCGGAAATCCGACATTTAACGCCTTTGAATTATTTCGAACACACTACAATATCTATTAAAACAATGAAAAACCTTACGTTTTGCTACTTAAACATCAAACGAATACAATTATTTATATAAAGAGAAATCCGATTAATATTGATGAATACATTTATGAAAACTTACATCTAAATACATCAATCAGGAATACAAAACGTTTAAACTTACATTATCTGAGATCCTACACTCGACATTTATTGTACAATTCGTAGGCGTGCATGAGAGGGTTCCCGGACACTTACAATTTTGTAATCGGGTTTCTAAAATTTTGTATTTTATCGGTTTTCCCGAGTAAAATCACAATTTTTCTATAGAATTCTGAGAGGAAAACGTAGGTGGGTACAAAAATGTACATTTTAAGGCCATCGTTTATAATAGGACGAGTTTCGAACAACCGAGCCCGCTACTCACAGAACGATAAATTGCTTCAAAATAATGGTTTGGCGATTAACGAATTAATTGATTGGACCACTGGTCTGTCATAATGCATCTTTATAATATGTTTAACAATTTTTATATTATTATTTGTATTATCGTGTGTAAACATTATAGGTTGTATCCTCTGGAAAAAAAATCGTCTTTGCAGGTGAGAGCTATCTGAAATACAAGTCTAGTCACGCCTACGAATTTGTACTAAATTTCACAACGCTCTTACAAAATCATCAAAAAATATTACCTTATACACTAAATCATGTTAAAAATACATTTTATATTAAGAATATGCTTACATACTATTATAATAAGGGTATGGGCTTTAGTGTTCCGAGTAACATTTCGGTGATGGATACTTATCGACTAATTTGTTAGGTTATAGGTAAGTAATATCAATTACCAGGCATTTTTGTTTTTTTTTATTTTTTTTTTTTTTTATACTTACGTACTAAACATTTTTAAAAACTTAATTAAATATCAGTGAATAAAAATCAATAAAACCTTTGCTAAATTTGTATTAAATAAATATCTTATATTATAGTAAACTATGACTACAATTTATTAGGATATGCTTACTTCTTAATTTTTTAAGGGATATCAAATATTTTAAGTGTAATTTAGAATATAGTTACTATTCCACTTATTTATTTTTAAAACGCTTAATTCATACACCGAGAAACTCGGGCGAGGGCCCAGGACAAATTCGCAACGTCATTTTCCAGTGGTGGGAGGGTTGTGCCAATAATAATTGATTTAACTATATTGAAATCACAAGACCTGGTTAAAATAACATTCGTAGTCAATGACACCACTGGTTGGACCCATTCTCCCCTTTCCCGACATGTGAGCAAGCATGTGAACCGAACCGAACATGAACGGGAAGATAATATTTGGTCAAAGGATAATTGATACATTTTCGAAATCTTAATTAGACATTGACGAATATTGACGGTTAATACAGTGGCGGTTTTGTGGGTGTAGTATACTTGTAATTTAAAAAATTAAAATTAATATTTGTTTACTTTGAATTGTATTCGAATTGTTAATTATGTTAATTTCGATATTTCAACTTTAATTTAAAATACATTGCATAATAAATAATAATATGATTGTATTAGATGCATTAGATGGACGAAAATTCGAAATATTTAAAGTTATATTTGTGCACTACTTACACGAAACGCGAGGATGGCTGCGTGACCGACCGCTGGAGGCTCGATATTCGTCAGAGGCGGTCTCAGTTGTTGCTTGCAAGGAGCTTCTACGCACAGACCCATAACCATGTAAAATGTTGTGAATAGAACCAAACGCCCACCAAGGCGATCAAAATCCACCGCCTCCGAACGAACGTCAACGCTCTCACACAGCTCAGCTAAGAGCTGTTTGCAATCGGTTGTCACGTCTTGCGTCAGCACTCTGAGGGGGGGGTGAGCACCTAACCTCCCCCCCCNCCCGACACGGCCGTCACTCGTCTGTCTGTGATACGGCTGGGCACCAGGGGCGGTTCGCCGGGGGAGACTTTGAGACTACTTCTCTTCCGTCGATAAAATAAAAATCAGCTACTTGTAAATAATAACATAGATTAAGAATAAAAATGTACATTATTGTAGAAGTCAAGTTAAGTCTCCACAGAATATCAATCACTCACGAACCGCTATTGCTGGGCACTCTGGCTGATCATTCATCCATCGTCCATGAATTAAAATTTTTAAGAATAATTTAACTTAATATTATACGTATATTAAGCTGTGTTGGAGTAAAAGTTTGGTCACCTCATGTAAGAATACAAGTCAAAACCGCCACGAATAAAAGTTTAAAGTTACATGCGTCCTGCTTTCCACGCTTTTTATTTCTTTAAATTAATTGTACTGCATTATTCGATGCTCTCTTTAAATAAAATTAAAAAAATCCTTCTTTCCAAAACTAGGACAACGATAAATGTATATATAATAAATTGTACTAAGAGGATGCCATACGACCGCTTTTAAATGGTTTTAGGCGATTTCTGTGATATTTTCTTGGGATAGCTCTACAACAACAGTAATTGGGGATCGGTGCTCTACTGAACCCGAATAACGGATCAAAGAGATAAACTACCCTCGGATCACCTGTTCTACAATAAACAGTTTGCGAACAGATCAAGGTCGGCGTAGCGGGGGATTCAAATAATACTAATTCGAAGTGACTTACACGTGGTCCCAAGTAATTACGAAGTTCAGTAGGAATGTAAAGTAAACCAAGGGATGCAATATGGCTGCAAGTAAAGTTTAAAATAAAATTTCTCCTCGACAATACTAGTTTTTCGACTGTACGGTATCATTTTTATGTCCTCATTTGAAAAAACATGAACACAGCGGATTTCCAAACACCAATGACTTTTGTCGTATTAGTCGTGATGTTGAAAAATTCAAAGCTGTACCGTCGAAATCCAAAATCTTTTTTAAACGTCCAAAATTTGATTTCTTTCTCTACCTAACTATACAAATATAGGGATATATTATTGCGGCATAGTGCTTGACCGAATGGTTGTCGCACGAATGGACTTGATAAAAACAATGTTGTCCTCACATAAAAAATGTATAAAATTCGAATTGAACTATAAACTTAACGGTGAGATTGGACACCATACCTATTTTAATCACAGTAGTTCTGTTTTTAGCGCACAGTGAACGGTAGTTATTAACGGCGCTAATATTATTCGAAAATTGCATAAACCGTTTTCACGCGTGATTTATTATTTGGCCTATAGTTATTTTTTTCGTGTTTACGATTATTATAATAAATATATTTATGGGCGAACAATGCATAAAATAATTATTTCCTAAAAACATAAATTACTTAATATTACTTATAAATTATCAAAAAAAAAAAAAAAATTGAAGACAATACATCATATTATAATAACATCAATATAATTAAAGGCTCCTCTGAGGCAAGTTCGTTTTTTTTCTTCAGAAAATTACACTTTGATAGTTATATTTTTGTATAAATTAATATCAAAGATCGAGGCATAATATCCAATTATTGAATTTCCCTTTGTCAGAATCGTATGAGCATTAAACAGAAAAGTCGAAACTTGCTCAATTTTAAACTAACGTAAATTGTGCACATTTTTACAGTTAATAACGACCTAATTAGGTATTTATTATAGATAGTATAGGTATTAAAGTTTTTTTTTTTAAATTTAAATTTATTTTATGTTGTAAAATTGAGTAAATTTAAAAAATAAAAAGGCATTTTACTAGCAAAAAGTCTTTGCCAGACTTGCCGTCAATATTTTCATAACTAAAATAAAAATGTACGAACATTATGATCATTTGATAAACAGTTTTCTGTTTTAATGAAAAATGAAAAAAAATGCACTTTCCTTTTGTTTAGGGAGCCATTCACTTAATAATTATTTACATAATAGAATAAATTACTTAACATTATTAGCAATTAGTGATTAGGATTTATGTGCAACATTAAACAATAAAATATATAATATTGATTTATTTAAAAAACAATATTATGTAGGTTGTAGGTAGGTATATCGTAACAATCGGATAGGGGATAAATTCATTTTATTTTTATGATAGGTATATTATATTAACAGAATTACCAACATGAAACAACATGATATTTAGTCATTAGACTTTAAATTTCACAATACAAACGATTGTGTTTTAATTATTTGTGCACATCGAATTTGAAAGAATTAATCTGTG
The DNA here is from genome assembly GCA_016617965.1 of Macrosiphum rosae. NCBI lineage: Eukaryota > Metazoa > Arthropoda > Insecta > Hemiptera > Aphididae > Macrosiphum > Macrosiphum rosae. The sequence continues at coordinate 19,187 of WHPZ01583216.1, read as the reverse complement.
TGTCATGGTACTTTTTAAATTGTATCTATTTATATATGTAATAAATATGTTTCAATCCCCGGGTTCCGAATTAGATAAGAATATTTAGTAATTTCAAACAGATATTTCTGGCTACCATTATTTAGTCATGAGTACTCGTAGGTACGATTCAATTTAATTTTTTACTATGGCTTAAAATTTAAAACACTTTTTATTCAAAGGCTGGGCAAGTTGATGATTTTTTTTAACTCGTTAAGTTAAGTTATTTTAAAATAATAAAGTTAAGTTAAGTTAAAAGTTATTTGTATTTTTTTCGTTAACTCGTTAAGTAAAGAGTAAACTTTGAAAAAAAAGTAACTTAACTTAGTATAAATTTAAAATTATAGATCAAAGTAAAAACCCCGTTCAACAATTTGCATTATTCTTCGGACGAAAATTAACTTAATTTAGATACTTTAGAAATAAAATACATATGAAATTAACGCGTTAATCTTGAAAAAAAGTAACGAGTTAATTAAATTAACGTTTTAACTTTAAAATTTTGAGTCTTAACTCGTTAAAGCCCAGCCTTGGTTTCTTCAATTACTTTGCAGATTTATAATATGAAGGTGTTTAAAACCAAGAAGTCTCGAATCGTGAAATGTAGTCGGTATTTAAATGTAATTATTGAAAAAAGAAACAACAGAAATATAAATAGTTTCATTCATTGCAGAAGAATCATTAAAAAAGAAAATACTGTACTACTTAGGTGTTTCATAAGCCTACCTTAAACCCATAACGAACTGTTTAATGCATATAAATCCTAAAACCACTAAACAAATCAATATAAACTAAACTATACCTAACTTAACGGTTTAATCTTAAATATATTTATTTGTACTTAATTACCAAAATATATAGGTACTATATTATAATACAATTATTATAGTTTCAAAACAATCACTTCCAATGGAGCGACGTAGTCTTCTATAATAGGAAACAGCCACCTTGTGAGCTATGCAATTAAATAATTGATTTGTACACCTGTGAAAAAAAAAATTGTTTTAAATGTTATACATATTTTATTGTTGCCGAAGAAATATGTTTGAGAGGTTATTTGAAAAAGATTTCTTTAAAATGTTATTGTTATTGTCTCGGTTTCAGAAGTTTCGAGTATGAAAAATAAGCAAATATAAAAGATCGGATAAAATTAGAAAGTCTTAAAAGTTGAAATGTCAATTTTAACTTTAAATATTCAGTATTGGTCTCGAGGTCAGTTTAAAAATATAAATTAATAAATATAATAAGTATGCATATAAGTTCTGATTTCTTGCTTGATTTTTCTGTGTTTTTATAACCTATATCTCATCAAAAATGTGGACAAAACCTGTAAAATAGTGGAATTACAATTATTTTTTCATACACTAATGTCTACAAGGCCCGGAATTCAATGTAAATTTAATTTCCAGGTAGGTACATATCAAATAATATGATTCATGTGCAAAATGTGTTTTAAAAATAAAACTTTTACTTTGATTTTTGATTTTTTTCGATTCGTTTAGAATTTTTAGATAATTTTAGTATTTATAGCATATTTTTTAGATTCTTCTAGTTAAAAAAAAAAATTAGAAAATTAAAAAAATTCATGTCCAGAAAACTTAACATGTGTAAAATAGTTGAATGCAGAATACATTTAATATAATTTAACACTTAATTTTGTCGTGTGAATGAACAATATGTCCACCGATAAAACCACCGCGATGAGTCTTTTGTGATTTTTAAATCTTTGAATTGATATTCAATTTTCTTAAGTATTAAGATATGTCAAAAAATGCTAATTACCAAAAATTTTAGGTACTTATTGAATTGTTTTTTTTTTTTGTATTAAAATAAATAAAGATTTTTAGTTTTTATTTTTTAAGGCCATTTATTTATTCTATAATATGGCTTTACATACAAATTTATATAGCTAACAGTACTACAAAATCACCAAAACATAAGATGGACTATTTTACATACATCGTTTGAAATAAATATAATTACAAACACCCATTAAAAAAAAATCATTAATATAGGAAAAGGTGTGGAAAGAAATGACTTGTCATAGATGCGTGTCAACTGTCAAGGTCCACCAGTTTACTAGTTCTGGAGTCACTACTCGTAATTTCTCAAAACCATAGCCGAATATTCCAGATATTTATTCCCATAGCACTGTAGAGGTGAAGATCAGATTTCTTCACACGTGAGCTTTTACACCATACTTGGGATCGGTACTTTATCCACTGTACTTTATTCTAATCCAAACGTAATGTATTCTCTTCGGTAGTTAGTACCCTAGCCTGTACCAGTCAGAATTTCTATTGATATAATCCTTGACCATATCATTTTATTGGTGATAAGCAGATGCTCTTTGAACGTGAGTGCACAGTCCTGGGTTATGTCCAGGTATTTGGGACTGCAATTTCAGTTTACTCCCATTCATAATCTCAAGTTTTTCCTTGGTCTGTATGTTGTTAAGTTGAAATTCGCTAAATAGTTTTCGTTTGGTTTTGCTATAAACGCTATTTTCAGAAATATGTATTTATTATTTCCAGATAATTAATTGGTCAAGATTACATTGCCATCCGTAAGATGTTTACCATGCGTACCATGTGGTACCATGTGTATCATTACCTTGGTGTGCGATTGGTATATTTTAAGTTCGGTCTTTGGTAAATCGTTTAAATATTGTTTGATCTATATTGGGACCAGGACTTATCACTGGGAAAGTCCATTAATTACTGTCCATCATCTACTCTTTATTTGACAATAAGCAACTGGAAACGTCGGTTTGCCATGGTTTTTTCTAAAAGTGTTACTGTATTTTGCTAAATTTATTAACTTTTAGAAATGGACACATTTTTCCATGTATCCGAACCATTTCATACTTGGCAAAGAGGTCAAATAAGGCTACCATGAATTTTACCTTCTTCTATAACTGTAACTACCACTTGTTCCTCGCATCCTATATTATTTCTAAAACCAGCTTGTTCTAATGGAGTGGCCGTATACATATAATATATTGTATATATGTATATATGTATGTATGCGCTAAAAAATTATTCTGTTCAAGACCTTACATGTCATGAGGTTATACGGTATTCAGCAGACTCAATTATTTTTTTCACTATTTTAAAGAGTACAATTGACTCATATAAACGGTTTCGGGATGCTCTTGTAGATACCTAGTACACCACTGTAAGAAACACATTTCATGGGTTCTGGGTCCAGTGTGTTCAACAACTTAAAGGTATACCACATCGAAACCTAGCTGCTTTGTTTAATTTGATTTTGATCAGAGCATTTCCGTCCTGGCTTACCGTAATAGATACACCATGTGGAGGATGTTGTTGTAGGTGTTACTTTTGTTTTTAAGTCTTGAAGCCTTTTTGTTTGGTTTTTAATTTCCTGATTTATGGATAGAGTGTGTTACACCTATTGTTCCGTAGTTGTTTTACATAATTTTTGCTTTCTTATTACATTTATCGTGTCAATGAGTTAATCTTCTAATCTTTTGTCTCTGTTTTATAAATAATTCAGTGCAAGTCTAAACCAAATCAGGTATAAAGCGTTTTCTAAAGCCTCTCTAAGGATGTTTTTTTTCGCCACCATTTTAATTGCTCCGATTAATCTGTCATAGGCTTTAAGTGAGATCCGTGAATGCGCATTTGCATTATTATCTCGGCTGGCTTTTATAAAATGGCATCGGGGTTTAAGGATGTAGCTTACCAGTGGTATTTGATATCCAATAGTTCAATACAATGGTGTAGTGTTGGCTATCTGGAAAATGTTCTAAGAAGTGTAACGTGACAATTGAATTATCACGTTATGCGTTCTAAAAGAATTTTATACATCTTGTTATGCACTATTTTTTGAACTTGTAATTTATTTATTTTCCACTGATCAGATTACGCATCTATGCGTGCCCCCCCTCTCCCATCATACCACAACATCAATAAATAAATGTATTGAGGCATGCCACGATGTATCACCATAAAGATCACGGTTGACATGAGTTTTTCATTTCATTATATAAAATTCCGAATCGAAACAAAATATTATATAAAATAATTTGATGTGTTGTTATAACTTACCAATAACTTTAGCATTGAAAAGTTCGTATTAACGATTTGGTCATTGAAAATATGTGAAAAGTTTGAGCGTTGAGTACATCTATTTCTATTGAACATTACCATGCTTAAAAAGAAATGTAATTTAACTTAATTTGGTTTTCTTGACGAAAAATGTCATAATATTATGATATAATGGTATAATAATAATATTTTATACTTTGGCTCCATTTTGGTCATTACAGCCGGTATGTTGATTGTTTTTTTTGAGCAATTTTTGCTCCATAAGCATATTTTGATAGTCAATTATTCCATCAACCTTCGTACAAAAAAAAAAACTTATTTATTTTTAACATTATCTTTTGATAATAAATGTCGAGACGTAGCAATAAAAACGATAATATTTACCAAAGTATTTTTCTTAGTAATTTCGATTTTCTCAAATTTCCGCTTTAATCGGTTGTGTTTTATAACATGAATTTTCATTTTTATTTCTGAATTTCTGATCATAAAGCATTCCAAACACTTCCATCTGCAGTAAACGAAAACATTGTTAGTTAATAAAGTGTTTATGAAAGAGTGGGAAAAGAGTAACGAAAACAGTTGCTTTACAGTGTACAATTTATTTCTTTTAATAAGTGTTCTCGGAAAGATTCTTGTTCCTTGACTGCAAACTCGTGGCATATAGGACATTCGTATTTGGCCGTCGAAGACTTTAATTCCGAATAATCGTCCGATTCGCTGGAAGGGTTGTCGAGTGTTCTCCTTTGATCTTCCGATACATCGACCGATTCAGCAGATGTCTTGCGCACGGACGTACATTTTATCGGAGTATCTCTTGGTGAGGTTAACGCGGTCCTTGGTTTACCGTCTAAAGCTTCCGGCACATTTATCGAATGATTTTCTCTAGCCCTACCTTGTTTGCCGACGTTTGTTCGCTTGTTGGCTGGTTCGAGCTCTACATCTGGACTAATCTAAAAAATGTTTTATTTTATTTTTATTTTTGAAAAACGGTCAATAATTTTCTAAGACAAGTACGTTAGCATAGCGCACATGTTAATATATTATACATCGAAATCCTTATCGGGCAGCTACAGGAACTTACTTTTTCAAAATGTTTATAGGCATTTTTTACACGCATAGATGGATGACACAGCACGAAATGTCTTTCAAACACATCGTAACTACTGTGATCAAATTGACAAATCGGGCATCTAAACATTTTAATCATTTTATGAGCAACTGATAGGTGTGTAGTAATTTGATTTTCTGTATACTTAAAACTAGGTATACATAAATTGCATTGCCATTTGGACGTTTCCCAATCTATTTCAAGTATTAGGAAATAAGTAAATAGCGTTAGTATAATAATTGTACATAATTGTTCACATAGAGTAGATACCTATGAGTTATTCACACAGATTAACAGTATAATAACATATACACAAACCTGGATAGTTGGATTCTCTAATCTCGATTACATTTAAATTATTCTTGCCTTCCATTCTTAACGGGTGTTTTGTTGTCTGATGTGATTCTATTTTTGAACGTTCATAATGCATATAATCACAGTACTGACAAATGTATAAGTTACTACCATGTAAATTATAATGATACTCCAATGCACGGACACTGCCGAACTTAGCAATTAATGGCGTACAATGTGGACATCTAGAAACGTATATATATATATATATATTAAAAAAAACATATCATGATGAAATATAAACACGTTAATAAAAGAATATTATCTTGCTGCAGTGCTGTTGCTTATATTAACATAGTTATACTTACACTAAATACAAAAAATCTGCATGATATCTCATTATATGTTTATGCAGATCTTCGAAATTCTCTCTTGAGTAATAACAATTGGGAAAAGCACATTTAAAACGTATTGCTTCGGGAATGAACTTGGGAAAAGGATTTACCGGCTTGAACGATGTAGGTTTAATAGTATTAATAGTCGATTCATCTATACTATTTTCAACTGTTAGGACCTGATAATACACATTTAGAGAACAATCATTAAAAATAAATAGTTTTCAAGTGGAAATATTACCTTTTCATTTTGTTTTGATTTAGATGAACTGCAGAGTGAATTATTCACAGGCTCGGACGCTGTTGCAGCAGGCTTGAGTTTATTTAATACAGATTTAGGTATGCGCTTTTTCAAGACGACCGGTCCTCCTCTATGCCGGTTCAGGTGTGATACTAGATTAGATCTCACTTTAGTGTGGTAATTGCACTGTAAACATCCTACCGGATTCGAGAAGTACGGTGTTAGCGGGATGTTATCAATATTGCGAGGAGAAAAATACATGGATATTGTAACGCCCGAAATAGTTTCGTATAACCTTTTCCAGCAAGATGATTTTTTGTGGTCCACGGAAGTGACGCTCTATAATATTTGTAATAATAATAAAAAAAAATCAATTAATTGATATATTATAATGTTATAACCGTGAATGGAGGATTTAACACGAGGCCGAACTTTTTAATGGATCGGATGGTTTCATACAATAAGAAACGGAGAACTTGCTTCAGCTACACAGTAGATTTTTTAGTGTAGGCATTACTTAGGCAACATTAAAAGAAAGTCGTTATAATAATATTTAGGTAGGTATATGTAAATGTGGAATTCAATGATAAATCATTAACAACGAATAAACAATACCGAGAGAAGGGTACGGGTGTGAATTTCCGTCTATTAGCTACTAATGATTCCTTTTTTATTATACTAATTATATTCAAGTCATGATAAAAGTTTATTGATTTGTAGGTTTAACCGATGGCATCATTCATATTTTACTAGTTAGGGGTAAACTTTTTACCGAATCTCTTAAAAATAACAGATGTGTTTTTCTCCCTCTGTTTTTAAATGTTCTTTTCAATATAATGAATTCCCCAGAGCATTTCTGTGTTATTAAACTACAGCAGAACAGACTGTTGTCACTTAGTATTTCTTTCTCGTAGTATCAGGGTTATATTTAATTAATAAAATTAGAAATGTGTCAACAAAACTACAAACATTATTTAATGAGAAAATTAAAAATAAACTTAAAATTAAACAAACTGGGGTAGTCGGTCTGATATATATTTATTGGTGTCGGGTGTACCTCGTCATTGTATAATTTACTGTGAAAGATTTGTTTAATTTGATTTCATTAATAAATCATTGTGTACAGTGAAAAACGACTCTGGACGGAGTTAGACTGTTAGCCTATAAATCTAAGGACGATTTTTTTTATTTTTTATTTGAACCATCTGCATTTTTCTAAGCCTCACCTTCCTTTCTTTGAATCATTTTTAACAAACAAACAACATTTTGTAAACATCTTTGGTATCAGATCAAATACTTTGTTGCCACTTTCTGGTGTACCTCAAGATGGATTCTTATTACTGATTTTGTTTTAATTTCTGTCAATAAGTAATGTCTTGACTTTGTGTAAGCAAAATTTATTTCGCAGACGACATAAACTTTTTATGAAAATAAATTCAGCTGAGCATTATTTAAGTCAACCCTATATATTTGTTTATAAACATTTATAGAAATGAGAAAAAAATACAAAATTACCAAATAAGTATCTATATATATCTACCACAAAAATTGCCAAAATATTATGAAAATCATATTATTTTTATAAAATGCTAATATAAGTTATATTTGAAAATTATCAAATCTCTAGTTATTCATTTTTGAAGCGGATTTTTGTTATTTATTTTGAAAAGTAAACTAAATTTTTTCCTCATGACTAAGTATGAACTGATTAAATTTGCTGGAACCAATGTTTGCAAACATTATAATAACCTAATAGTTATAACGTTATATTTGACCTAAAACGATTGGAATTTGTAAACGTTATTGTACCGGAAAGTGATAATCAAAAATAATTAAATACCGCAAAACAAAACATAACAATTAACAAAATATCTAATATACCACTAAACAAAACATAACACAAAAAGTAATTTATAAAATATCATTAAACGTAAAATAAAGCAAAACGAAATTTATATAATATCATTGAACGAAAAATAACACAAAACGAAATATTTTATAATCTATTTATTCAAAAGGTCACAAAATGAAGTTGGATTTAAATCTGATTTTGTTAATTTTAAATTACGGAAAAAAGTAATATATGTGCTTAGGTATGACATTAGAAAACTGAACTATATGTATCGTATATAATTGGTAAAATAAATTGGAACATGATTAAATGTTCCGTTAGATAACCAGTGTTTCAAATAGGTGTGCCAGAAGTCTAGATTTTTCCATGTAAGAAAATTTTAATTTGATCATCAACATTTCAATGGAATTAGCGCTGGAAAAAAACTCCACTCCACTCAATGTCTTTTGGAATAACTCTGGTATTTCGAAATGTAAATAATTTCGGTTTGCTGGTGCAATAAATTTGTTTAATTTGGCGTACACGTTGTCTTGTAATTTCCAAAGCTCGCGAGTTTAGTAGCTTAGCTAAAAATGCAGCAGGTAACTGATTAAAGTTAATTTTAAAATCACGAAAATTTGCAAATTATTTTGAGTTAGAAATTCATAAACATTTTTCTTTTTAAATCTAAGATTTTAAAATGTAATACAAGATTCCTTATAAGATTATCTACCTTTATCACGAAATAAATGTCTATAAGAAAGTCAAATTAAATTTTTATGAGTTTTTGAAATTCAAATTTTTACAATACCTATTGGATATTCACTCGATTTCTTATGTAGCGATTTCCTTATTTTGTTGTAATTTCACTCGATTTCTCATGACTGTAGATACTTGAAAATTTTACTGAATGTTTATATTAGCATTTCCTATACATCATATAATTTTGAAAATATTTTGACTCTTTTTGAGCTATTTACGGACATTTTCAGTTTTCAATTTTTTTTAATTTTTTTTTCTATATATATCAATAAAATTTTATTTGTCGGGTAAAAAAGCGTGACAATTTAATGCAATTTTAACTATATATTGTTACAATAATACTTGAAAAATATTAAAATTACATAGGTAATCACAATTTTATTTTTTTTTATAAGCATTTAAAGTTCAAATTTGACAAAATTTATTACATTTAAAATTTAATAATAATTTTATAGTTAAAAATTTATAAAATGTTCAACTTTTATAGCTAATGATTGAAAATTTAAAACAAAATTCTACGTAAATAGGTTATATATAAATTACTTTAGTTACCTTAGTATCATCAAATATACTTCGTAATATCATAGGCTAACTAACCGTTTTCACTGAGAATCGTTTTTCTTATACAATATTATATCATTGAATTCAAATTTAATACCATCCATTATACAGTGACCCACTTGTAACCTACTGTACAGCAGAGCACCTTTTTTAATTTAATATTTGTTGTCAATCGTCAAGATAGTAACCATAAAAATCACAAATTATGCATATTATAATAACATTTAATGCTGACAATAATGTGTCTATAATACAATAACATGATAATCTGGTGACATCAAGTTGTAAACGATTATCTATGTATAAATAAAATAAATTTCCGAAAAATTAATCTTACCAGCGGGCAGTGACCTTAAAGTGCTTCTAGGAAAACATTTTAAAACCATACGATAAAAATGAAAAATAAATTTATGTTTTGGTTGTGAAATTTAAAATAAAAACGTTGGTATAGGAGAAATTGATAAAACTATTAATTGCGTTAAAATATGTGTCCAATATTATACAATTAAAGAAATATTCCCTTAAAACATAATATCAACATTTCAAAACTAGCTTTATGAAAACATGAAACGTATTTGTTTTGCACTCTGTTAATTTCGTGACAGTGGAAAACAAATATGCAAATGCTACAATTCCTCTGCCCTACTTATGAAGAACCTTTACAAATTGTATTACACCTTATGACCTACAAATAACAATAGGTACATTGAATCAAAAGCCAAAAAGAGAGAAATATTTTTAAAGTTGTATCATGCCTAGAAAATGTATTTGATGAAAACTCTCTACGATAATTTCTGGCTGAGATTGAAAAAAAAATTGAACAAAATTAATTTATTTGATAGGTAATTTTTGTTGCATGCATTTTCCTATTTTCCGTTGTTTTTTGTTAGTTTTTCCCAATAAATTATAATTAAATTCTTATTTTGATTGATTTTAAACCATATAAAATTTGATATCGGAAACCACCTTCCATAGAAAGATTACAACCCATTTTCCGATCCATAACATTTTAGTCCAAAAAATATATAGGTACTTACGTTTGTGCTCTCGATGGAATATTTTCTTTTCGTGCTCTTGTTTTTTTGTTGTTGTGATTCATTCGAGTTACGTTCAACCTGCTGTTTTGAGGTATTCGTTGTATTGCCAATCGTAGTCAATTGCAAATCATCGTCGCTACTAACGACTTTAGATCGTTTCATGTTGGCGATGTTCTTACGGATTTCCATGTAAAAGCTATTGTCGTTAGCTCGTTTTTGTGGTTTCAAACATTTGTCCTTGCACACGAGAAATCGGTCCTTCTCGATGTCAGTCTCGTTAATATCTACGGGCACGAACTCGACGTTGGAGATATTGTGTACTTCTTTTACGTGGCTCTTGACCATGCCGCTAGACGGTAACTTCAAGTTGCAAAAAGTGCACGTAAAACGGTTAGTCACGGGGAGCCTAGAGACTTTGACAACATCAAATGTCGACTCCGACTGGGCCAGGCAGAAAGTACACTCCATGGGACTTTCCGTGGGACACCTATTCAAGTGATCTTGATACGAAATTCCGGCTGGGATGACTTTATCTGAAATGCAAGCGATTAAGACAACAACTCCAAGGTTTGATGTTAAACTTAACAAAGTCGAATTCATAGGCGTAAATTATGACGTTCAACCAATAAAATCTAAGCCTTATATTTTGGCAGAAAACTGACAAAGATAGAGAAAGCTCTGTTCACTTTGCCACATTCGCCATATTATCATACAAACGAGAATAATATAATAGTAACGATATAATTTCCAGACAAATGAATAGAATATACTCAATGATATATTTATTAATTTATAATTCAACTGTTACATTGATTTAGATTTTGGGTTAGGGGTCTGTTGGATTTAAATTACAATTATTACCTACATATCAATTAATTTTATATTTTTTATATTACTATTAAGTAAACCCTAACCTACACTAAATCGCTCTTAAAACAATCTCGGCCTAATCATCATCAATATTTGTTCGATACAAAATATTCGTTCACGTATAATGTAATATTATGGTTAATATTGGTAAAATTATTATTATAATATGATCATATATTTTACATAATATATATTATACTCAATCACAGCCTTGGGATAGTCGAAATAAATCAAACGATAAATTCGGAGATTAGGGGGGTTCAATTTCTATCATGCGATCAAGCCCGCTCATGCCCCACCTTATTTGCGCCTATGAAATCGATCAACTTTATTAGACTTACCACTGCTCTTTTTAGAAATCAACTTGCACTGCTCTATTGGTTCGTCGGATACAGTGTATTCCAAAGACTTTTTTGTAACTGGTTTTCTAATAGCTTTTTTTGATTCAATGTTTTTTTTAATATCATCAATTGTCAGTTGTGATGATTTATTTTTGTCATTTTCGATTAATGCCCCACTATTTGGAATTCGTTTTGCATCATCTCTAGGAACGTTTCTTTTCGCTTCGTCAGATATAACCATTTTATTTTTGTTATCAATTGTTGGTTTTATTGTGTTTTTTGATGGCTGAACAACATTTCTAGTACTTCTTCTTAACAGTGGTGTAGTATTTTCAATGACAACTGTTTTCGTATTTGTACTCGTGTCTCCCGAACGTGTTTGACGAATTTCATTATTTTTACATGTATTATCCAATCTCTTATTTGCATGTTTTTTGGAACTGTCTATCCGGTTGTCAGTTGAAGGGGTTTTTAAACCTTTTTCTTTCAATGGTTTTTCAAATTTTTTTTTCAATTCAGAATTGTTCATAATTTCATAAATTGACAGTTTTGATGATGATTTTTTCTCATTTAATATCGAAGCCGCCACATTTGGAATTTGTTGTTCATCTCTTGCAACGTTTCTTTTAGCTCCGTCAGATATAATCGTATTATCCTTGTTGTCAATTGCCGGATTTAGTGTGTTTTTTGATGGGTAAACCACTTCTTTAATAATTCTTTTTGAGACCTGAGTAGTATTGTCGATGTTAACTGATTCCGCATTTGTACATATTGTGTCAGCGGAATCTGTTTGACATTTTTTTTTATTGAGATCTTTTAGTGATTTCGCATCCACGACTTTCATTATATCAGCGGGTATGGATTTCTTAATGTTTAAAATTATAAGATTTTCAATCTTTTTGACGTCCTGCAACAAATCGTTGTAACAAATATCAATATAATTATTGTTATTCTATACTGTTATTAATTACTATAGGTAAACGTTATTCTTTAATAATGTACATACGCAAGACAAATTTTTCGGACTTCGCTCCAAGCATAACGGTTCGTATTCAAAATGCTCCATCGCTAAGTGAATTATCATAACATTGAGAAATTCTGCACCAAATAAGCAAAAAATACATTGATATGTGTTTATACTGTGTACATTAAAATGCTGAAAAATATAAATTATAATTTATTAGAAATAATTACATAAACTATGACTGGTACATTGTTATTAACATCGAGGCTGAGCATTTGAGTTAATAAGTTAAAGTTGAGTTAATTTAAACGTATAAACTTATTTTGATAGTTTGATATTTTTGTGAATTTTACCTTAAACTTTACTCATATACCTCTAATTTAACTTTATATGAAATTATAATTTCTTAATTTTCCTAGTTGAGATAATTTTGAATTTTTATATTATCCAGAGAAATATGTTTATGTATTACCATGTAAGTTACCACAGTAACTTTGTTGAAAATGGAAAATATAGTAAGAAAAAAATATTTTATAAGTATTTATGAACAATTTATTATTTATATTTGTAGATAAATACCAATTTTTCATATTAATTGCCATAAATAAAGGGGGGGGGGGTAAATTAGTTCCCCATGTAAGAGCATTAATACGACGATCATGGATTTTCTATTAATTTAATTTAGTTAACATAACTTAACTGAGTTAAAAAAAAATTGAGTGAGTGTGTGAGCCCACTATTTCACTCTGGGGAAGTAAAACTCCTTTTATAAATAATTGGGCACTTGAAATTATAAGTGAATTAGGGAGAGAGTGAGAAAAATCAATAAAATAAAAAGATATGTAATTTACGATAGACACTTTAGATTCTGAGTAGAACGATGAATGTTTTTGATTTTACAATTATGTGTGTTTTTTGTTTTTTATTTTTTTTATTTTATTTGTGTCTGTGTACACGATAAGTAGTCGAAATAATGCTTCGATTTTCAACTTCATTATCTTGTTCAATTGGAAAGTGAATATCGTTGGTGCATTAGGGAGGTAAAAATTTGAAATTCCCAGTAATTTTCAAAAGCGCCAAGAAAAACAAAAGAAAAATTAAGAAAAAAACGGTAATTTTTACGCATAGGTAAATCGATTTTTCACAAAATCGAATTTGGTTTTTGGTGTAACTAACTGTAGATACATGAAAATTTCACTGAGTGTTTATATTAGAATTTCGTATACACCATACAATTTTGAAAATATTTTGACTGCTTGACTTTTTGAGCTGCTTACGGACATTTACAGTTTTCAATATTTTTAGTTTTTTTTTTATAAATATCAATAAAAATTTATCTGTTGGGCCAAAAAGTGTAAAAATTAATACAAGGCTCCTGATTTATTGTCACACTATTAGTTGAAAAATATTAAAAATACACAGGCACAATTTTTTTTATAAGCATTTAAAGATCGAATTTTTACAAAATTAAATAATTATTTTGTAGTTGAAAATTTATAAAATGTTCAACTTTTATATCTAAGGATTGAAAATTTAAAACAAAATTCCACAAAAGTAGTTAATTCTGTTACCAAAAAATCTAAAAAATATATAAGCACAGTTTGTTTTTATAGTCATTTTAAGCTCAAATTCGGACGAAATTACATATTAAAAACCTAGTATAACTATTTTAGTTATTTTGTTGTGATTGAATAATATTATTCGTGGGTAATTGAAACTTCTAAAGTACACTATTATATATCTATGATAGTATCAGGGTTTGTTGTTGATGTATAACGCTTTATAAGTACCTAATGGATATTGTGATTTTTTATTTTAGGTTCCTATTATAGGATACCTATCCTACTATAGATAAGTATATAATATATCTTATACCTAGACTGACATACCTTCTCCACTCAGAATCGTTTTTCTTATACAATGATATTATATCATTAAATTCAAATTTAATACCTTCCATTATATAGTTGACCCACTTGTAACCTACTGTACAGCAGAGCACCTTTTTTTTTTTATTTATTAAAGGTTGCAAATGAGCATATATAAATAAATAAACAAAGGTGTCGTTTCATTTTTTTTCCTCAAGAAAGAAGTTTTAATTCAAAAATCTTTAACTTGCCTTATCTTGGTTATTAATTTTACATAATTTGCTATTTTGAAGAGGAGCTTAAAAATATAAACGACATGTGTCTCAGATGGCAATAGAAATTTAAATTATTATAATATTTATATTTAATATTATATTACAATATTGTGTAAGCCGGAATTCCATCAATGGATTGTTTTCTCCACACTCGTATATGAATGTCTTAATTAATTCATTTTATTTTACAACAAGTATGAAATCGTATACCTACTTTTAATATAACATAATCGTACCTAAAAATTGTATATTTTTCTAAATAAAAAAAAAAATAAGTATAATATGTATAAAATTACAAGGCTTCGTGCAGGGTATTAAAAATGTGTTAAAAAATCAAAGTCAACAAGTTATAAAAATAAAAACTAATTAGATATTATAAACAAATTGCATGCTTACTTCAACGAACGATAACGCATTGCGCGCTACAAATCCATTTGCATTGGATTTATCACAAATGTCGCAATAGAATTGGTCACACTCTACATGATCATTGCTCAAATGATACAAGAAATCATTATTCATATAAGAATAGAAAGCACAGTTTCCTAAACGAGTTAAAACAACATTTTAGGCTTAATCAGTAAGAAAATATCGATTTTTATCGGGAATAGCATTTTAATATCATTACACAGAGGCAAAGTGTGATTATTAATTTATGAAAAAACACTCATTATTATTTCAAAACAGTGTTGACTTTTTTGTAAATATTTTCTTACGCGGTTTCCAGCCGCTATAAAAAAGCATTATATTATATTTTTATCCTTATAATTGTTTGTGTTTTTTTGATTTGTTGAATGACCACTTACAATTATCATTTCATATTCTAAAGCGAAATAATTTTCTGAGTATTTCGGAACAAAAAAAAAAAAATTTTATTTCAGACCAATAGTTTATGAGTGATAAGTATTTAAAATAGAGATGATCTGAGTGGAGTAATACGCGGTTATCCCACAAACTGTTGGTACTATACACCTCCAATCATCAAAACTTTAAATAGCGATAACTCATAAACTATATTCGTCCTAAATTAGATTTTTATGCAACAAAACTACTAATAGAAATACATACTGCTTTGGAACACGAAATTAAAACCGTAAGTTGTCATCGAAAAGAGTAAAACACTTGTAAGGATAAAAAAATTTTGTTTTGAACAGACTTCAAATAACATATTTTTAAAAAGTCAATACCCAACGAAATATCGAATAATTAGAGTCGTGTGATAAAATAATCACACAGTATATTATGAACATCGAAGTATCTTTACACATTAGGTAGATATATAGGTATTACCTACTAAGTTAGTACCTAATTGAGCGGGGGGACGGTAATATATATTCACTTAAAAGAAAATTAACGAATAGGTATTAGCTGTGTTATTAAAATTATAAAATGTGTATCTATCATAGAGTGAAACCAAATATAATTCGATAAAACAACACAAGTGGATACGTTACAGCGTTGATGCCTAGAACTATAATATAATTACGGTTTTTTGAAAATTACAACAATCAAATGAAACATTTTACGAGAACACTATTTTTTGGGATTTTCACTCAATTTATTTGAACCCTGCTCAGATATCAATGTCTTATAAAAACTAATGTATCACGCAGAAATCAAAAAGATCGAAAAATTATTTTAAAAATAATGAACCTACCTATTTAAGCAAATGTTAAAACTAACAGATTTAGTATATGTTTGTTTGTTTGGTAATTCGTAGCTACGTCACTCGAATAAACAGAGTTCTAAATTGTGGTACGAAATGTTGACTAGGGACTGTAACCAATGTGTAACAGAATTTTAACTTTTTTCTGATAACATTTTTTTGTAAGTACATGGGAGTTCAAAATTCCAATTTTTAATACGTCACCACTGGTACCCAGTCAACTTAAAACCTTTTACTGGATTTCAGTTAAGTTAGGTATCTCGAATTTTGGGTTATATTTGGTTATAAAATTATTACAAGAAATTTTTTGAAAGTCAAAGAGATAATTTTGAAGAACATCGGGAAAACAGTCACGATGATGACCGACCAAATTTTAACGTTTTTTTACGGGATTTAAGTAAAGTCGATAATCTAGAACTTTGGTTTAAATTTGGTAACAAAATGGTTTAAAGTTTAGAGAAAATTTTAAAGCAAAAAAAAAAATGACTTTTAAAGGTACAAATTGACGTCATCCCAGCATCGGATATTGTAAATTGCAATAAATTCTTAACTTCCATTTTAAGTGACAAAACGGTTACGAAATCGTATGAAAGATTAGTACGAAATTTAGAACTTGGTGTGCTGGCGAGACGTAGTTCTCGATGATAATTTTTCTACATTTTAAATCTGGAAACAAGTTCTGGTTTTCAGCTATATTAAAAAGAGATAAACAGTATTTTATTTTACTGAAAATTAATGATTATCTTCGGGTTCCTTCAATATAAATTCTATTAAGCTGTAAAAAATTTACCTATCGAATGTTTTTTTTTTACGCTCGAGTAATAACTACAACAGGTCTACAGTGAAAATGTATTTTAGCGTCTACGAGAATAATACGTGCCTAAACGAAACTATTTAATCATTAAACTACCTAATTAGGGATTAATTGTGTATAAAATACTTCTAAACTAGAAAATTTGTCGTGAAAAGTGTTTTAAAGACTTTAATTTGAACTATTCCACGATGCATAGAATAATAATAATAATAATTACAATATTAGAGGTGAGTCGAACTGAAAAATATGTTTTCAAACCGAACAATTTAGTATGATGTCGACTCAAACCGAACATTTCGTTTGATACCGAACTGAACCAGAACCGAGCTTTTGAATGAAATTACGTACCAAGCTTTTTGTTTTATGTCCAACCGAAGTATTAAACATTTTTAGTTCGAATCGTTTAAGTGGTTCGAAATGTTTTTGTGGTTCAGTTTGGTTATAGAATTTCAAACTAATTTTTCGGTTCGATTTTTCAAACCTCAAACGGTTTGACCCACCTCTAGTAATAATAATTGCAAATTAATTAAAATAAATTTCAAACGCTTACCGATGTTGCAAACGTAACGCAGCACGAATTCGTTAAAGTCAACCACCTTAACAGTTTCCTTGCTTTTGTCATGAACACTCCGATCCTTGAGTCTTAATATCGAAGGTTTCTTTTCGCCATGAATTATATACTAAAAAAATGTAACATTTTGTAAAGTCTTTTCACAGCACAAAAGTGGTTTTTTTTAAATCGTATTTTATATATTTTGTAAAATTTTCACAACTCATATTTTTACTAACCATACCAGGTCAAAATTAGATCAAAGACACTCTTAAGTGGTGAAGTCTGTCAAAATGGTAAGGAAAAGGTTAGTTTAGTGCGGTACCCACATAAATAATCCAGGACCCAACTAGTATAGGAATTTTAATTTCGGGAACCAGCTCGGATGCAACCGAAATATTATGGCAAAGTAATGTAAGGAATGTAGCAAGCTACTCGACATATTTCCTTTGCAAGGAAAATTGATGAATTATATGTGTGTTTTTGAATGATTGTGTATGCATATCTAATGCTTATGTATGATTGTACGTACAAATTAAAAAAAAAATCGATTACCTATATTTCAGAAATAAAATGTATCAAATTTTTATATGTTTTAATTTTTCAATAGGAAATTGAGTACCTACTTATGTAGTACAGAGTTCTACATTTTAACGTCACTCTATTAAATGTGACATTAAAATGATTGAATTGGTAATTAGAAAATTAGTTTTCTCGCCTAGCTATTTATATAGGCATTCAAAAAGTAAAGTCAAATAATATTTTAAAAAGTATTTGAAAACATGTCATCTTGTGTCAAAGTATTTTATGTATAATTCATATCCGTAACTATTTAAATACAATTTTAAAAGAGTTTCTTATGAGACATTTAAATATACTAAAGCTAAACCGTAGGGTTATGTGGAATGCCTCAATAGCACGTGGCTTTTGGTCTTGTACTGGGTACTTATTGACCTATTAAACATCGTGCTGCTTGCCAGCCAGCTGTTGAAAAGTTTAT
This sequence comes from Macrosiphum rosae, assembly GCA_016617965.1. Taxonomy (NCBI): domain Eukaryota; kingdom Metazoa; phylum Arthropoda; class Insecta; order Hemiptera; family Aphididae; genus Macrosiphum; species Macrosiphum rosae. Next base: position 519 of record WHPZ01583216.1, on the reverse strand, counting down.
GGAAATATTTTTAGATATATTATTGGGGTGCCTATTAAACGGGTACTTGCAGACATTATAACCGGATATAACTTGAGTAGGTACTCTGACCACTTGTCACCGACTTACCTCGTGAACTAAGACGTGAGACGCCGTGTACGCGCGGTACAAGCAATACTGACAGAAGTATTTGCAAAATCTATAGTTGTCGAAGATGTGATCGGCCAACTCGTCTATGTCGACCAAATCGAACGACTTGAAGCAATACATGCAGATCAAGAACTGAATAGTTTTCTTCTGGCTTTCTGAAACGATAGAATAATAACGTCGACCATTATAATAAAATACGTCAAAGTAATGTAAAACGCGATCCAACAGGGAACGCAGAACACCAAATGGAGTGTTGAAAATAATCGCACCAAGAACGAGAAATTAATTGTCGAGGGAGTGTTTTAGAAAAATGATTAAAAATTAGTTGTGCCAAGCTCAAATATTATTTCAACGGTTCTGGAAATGTTTAGCTTGCGTTTCTGTCTGTCT
>WHPZ01583209.1:0-12322 GCA_016617965.1 Macrosiphum rosae | reverse complement strand
TACCAAGTTACAACAAACTTTCAATAAAAATTTTACAATATTATAGATCACTAATAATATTAAGTTGGTAATAACGATCTGCTGTTCATTAGGTATCTAGAGTCTTTAAATGTATAATAAATAATATTAATTATGAAATATATTTTGGGGCAAGGGATGCTGTAGCATCCCAGCATCCCAGCCAGTCCGCGCCTGTAAGTGGCAGTGAAAAGGCAAAAATTAAACTTAAAAATGATGAGTAGAAAATTTTTCAACGTATTATAGGAACTATATTATACTTAGCTGAAGGTAACATGGATTTTAGAAGTATAACTGATAAATTATACGAGCTACATAACGGTAAATTTTTAAGGCTTATAGAATTAAATGCAAAGCTTGATCCTGTAAAAGACCATATTTCAATGAGTGCTCCTACAGTTGAATGGACTAAAAGAAAACATACGCACTTATCACATACCATCCAAGATGAATTAATAACAAAAATGGCTGAAAAAGTTAAATTTGAAATTGTAAATAAAATAAAAAAAGCAAAATATTATTCAATCCTACTTGATTGTACTCCTAACCACCAAGAGCAATCATCGGTAGTTCTACGTTTTGTTATCACAGAAGCTGAGGTTATTGAAATTTAAGAACGATTTATATGTTTTGAAATTGTTGATGATATACAGGCCAAAGTTTATCTGATAAAATAAAACAGTTGTTAAATTTTGAAGGATTAAGTATCTTAGACTGTAGGGGCCAAGGGTATGCCAATGGTGCAAATATGAAAGGAATATACAACGGAGTACAAGCTCATATACTGAAACAAAAACCTAAAGCATTTTTTACACAGTCATAATTTAAACTTAGTACTCGGAGACATCTCTAAATCGTCAATTTTTGCAATTTCATTTTTTGGAACTCTACAAAAGGTATATTATAACGAGTCAACTGCTTGCTGGGATTTATTAAAAAAATATGTAAAAAACTAACACCAAAACCGTTATCCGGTACAAGATGGGAATGTCGCTTGGAAAGTGTTAAATCTATTAAGTATCAAATAACTGAGTTTCATGCGGCTTTGAAAGACCTACGCCAAAAAACACTAGATCCTAAGATTAAATGTGAAATTATAGGAATTGAAAATTAATTTATGCCATTTGAATTTTTGGTTAGTTTAATCATTTTATATGACTTGTTAAACCATGTAAACATAGTTAGCAAAATTTTACAAAATTCTAAAATGTGTATAAGTATGGCAACTTCTCATTTAAATGACTGTTAATGTTGAAATATACAATTAATATTAGTATTTAAACCATGTAAACACACGTGCGTGTACAATGTCGTTTTCTAATAGATACTTATGCAGTTACGATATAGCTGTGCAACACCTTTACTATCGGTTTCTATATTATACACGGATACGGAATGACCTCGATTGTTCATATAAATAGGGCTTTTGATGTATGTAATAATTACTTGCACAGACGCTGTCTTACCGAGCGTACGCAGTGTGTGTGTACAGTCACAGTTATTTAATTGTCCAGTTGTACGTTATTATATATTATACTTATACATAATCATATTGTCGTGTTATTACTTATTATATTAATGCTAAAATCATTAGTCCGTCAAGCTTCACTTTCAACAGTTAAAATATTTTAAAGAGTTTAGAAAATCAGGATTTATTTCATCTATTATTACCGCAAAAGAACTTGCAAATGTTTGGATCTAGATCCTAAATTTGAAGAAAAACGAGTGCGTAGAAAAAAGGACAATTTAGTTACGAAGGATTTGATGGCCCAATAATTAATGCACAAGACAAATTTCATGTTAACTATTTTTTAAAAATAGCCTATACAGCTATTATTTCATTCCAAAGAAGATTTACCTCATAAAAATCTGTTTTCGAGAAAATTGAAAATCTGAAAAAAGAAAATCTGTGGTAACTATTGAGAAAATTGGAAAATGACATCTCTAAAGTACCATTTTGATCCAATTTTCTAAAAGATTAGATACGATATGTTGAAATCGAAGCACTCTTTTTGGTAGAAATTTGGTTTACAAGACATAAAAAAAAAAACACAATTGTAAAACCACTAGATCCCTTACTCCACTCAGAATCTAAAATAAACACTAATGTAAAACTACTAGCCTCCTTGCTCCGTTCAGAATCTAGAATTAATAATCTATTAAAGTTTACCGTATACTTTGTTAAATTCAGGTCATCTAATTTGTTAATTTAAAAATTAACAACCCTCCCCTTAAAAAAAATTCAGGTTGAGGTATGCCATTGCTTCATGGGTTTTACAATGATGGTTTTTGTGTCTGGTTATCACATTTTGGTAGTGGCGTAGGCGTAGCTGTGGCCTGTGAACTATTTTATAGCTGTGAACCATAACCATAAATACGTCACTGGCTTTTGGAATAGCAAAAATGTTTCTAACTTCAACTTTAAGGTGGTTTCTGGTAACAAACAGGAACTAGTTGGTAGTACTACACATTACAGATAGGTTCTAATCAAAATTTCTTACACCTGCACGCTCATTGTCCACCTTAGTAAAAAATATAGTTTTAATTTTTTTTTTTTGTTCATTACATTCATACAATTAAACAATTAATGATTTTAATTCTTATAATTTTTCTATTTATGTAATTGTACGGAAATTTATACCCATTACCCATAGCTACCTAAGTATTTCTTATATTAATTGTAGGTACTTAATATGAAAAAAAGTCATAATTTGTATACCTAAAATAAACAACTCTGTATAATATTTTCTATGCATTATAAAAAAATTGTTCTTAAAATAATGTGTTTAGAAAAGTATGGTTCCCGCCAGACGGTTAGGCGATCACTATGGATATTATTAAAATGATGAATTGTATTATTTATTATATTTTTTTTTAAGTTTATTTTTTTTAATTGATAGTGGAAAATTTCAAGTAAATTATTTATATATTTATAATACTGTAAAATGACCGATAGTTCATCCCAGCCAAACTGTTTGGTAAACAATAATAATATTGACTTGAAACCAATATTTCTCAGTAATTCCGTTTATGAATTTTGTAACGATAAGAAGAATGTTGATGACCAACTAACTATATGGGGTTTGGACAATATAAATACCAATGACACAAGTACAGCACTGTTTGATACGAATTTCAATGATTACTGTGAAAATTTCAACTCTGAAGAACCAATATTAAATAATAAACAATGTGATTGCAATTGTACTGCTACGTGGCAGCAACTTAAACAAACTTTCGAATTAACTGATGAAGAAATACTCAAGGGATCTAAGACATTAAAACTCATGTTCCCTGAAGATATTTTTTATAGTTTACAAGTGCACCCTACTAATGATTACCAAGATGATAATTTAGATGATTTTATATTAGATGAAGAATACATGTACACACAATTAGGAGATTTTAATGAAATTGGCCCATATCAGGATGCAAATACAGCTATAGAACAAAAAGAACCAATTATTGTTAATGAACCCAAAGTACAACCAACTATTAAAAAACCGATTAAGCCCGAAAGTAGACAACACAATGTAATAAACAAAGAAATGACAAAATCCAACGACACAAAAAACGTTAATAAAAATATTGGTTCCAAAAACCCTGACCAGAAAAACATTAAAAATATAAATCAGAAACAAAACTTTAAAAATAAATTGAAGTCATCTAAAAAACTGAATAAACATTGTACAGAAAGCAAATTACTAGTAAGCTTAAATAATAAAAAAGAAGAAAATAGGATGAATAACATGAAGTATGTGTACACATTTGGTGAGGATTACCGAGGTGGCATAAATTATGGTCATAAAAATTGTGTTAATTTTTGGATGCCAATTCCACATAATAAAGGTTGGGTTGATGATAAATTTTTGGAAGCCGTAAGTTGTATATATTAATTTATCATTATAAATTTATAAAATTTGAATTAGAACCTTCTTCCATAAACCTATTACATTTTTGCTTCCTATTTTATGTACACAAATCTGGGTTCATTTAAAAAATAACAATAAAAAAATGTAGGTCATAAAGGTAGTACTCACATAGACATAGGTAATACTTCTAATGAACACAATAATTGGTTTTTAGTTTATACAGAAAAACACGTTAAATAATATAAGTTATAAAGGTTAAAAAATGTTTAAAATGTTTAATTACCTACCTACAGTTTTAGCAATCTTTTTAAGTTGAGCTATTTGAGAGATAGCAATGACTAATGACATTTAAACAAATTAAACAAAACAAAAGGTGGTCCAGTGGGTATCACACTGCTGTATCTACACTCTACAGTAGGTATATATGTGTCTAAAGGCGTCACAGTAATATATTGTGTGTTAAATTTGAATTCAATTATATATAATATTATACTTTTTTTTTCCATCATCACCTTTTGGAGCAGTAAAAATGCTTAAATTTTCTACTTATTTTGGTATTATTAAAAACAAATATAAAAAGTTTATCAAAAGTGAAAAATTCTCAGTAGGTATGTTATTAAATGTCGGGAAGAAAAAATAAAACCGAGATTTTTATGCAAAACTAGTTTTCTAAAAAATTTATTTTGTTATTTGGTGACTCTAAATAAAAAAAAACTTAACGTAGATAAATTAAATTTTCACAGAATGTTTATATTCTGACCATGGATATTCCCTAACCTGTAAATTAACAAAACCTCAAAGGAATTTTTTTTTTTATTGTAATTTAAAAAGTAATAAGTAATAACTGTTGATAAGTACTTGAAATGTTCACTAAATGTTTTTAGTTTATAATTTTCTATACACGAAAAGTATAGCAGATCAATACCACTTGCCTAATTTTATGTATATGTCGCATCCATTTAGTGAAATCGCTCATTTCATGAAGTGGACATCCACTTCATGAAATGTATCCATTTAGTGAAAATGACTTTTTACTACACCATATGGTCAATATTTTTTTAATTTCTTCATGAAGTGGATGAAATTCATTTTATCCATATTGTGTAGAATTACTATTATGCATGAGTATTTTTGGTATTGGGTAATTGTACGATTTACACTAGGTAATTGGGTTTTAAATAAATATAAAAGTTGCTTGTTATAATCTGTAACTTGTACATTGTATAAACTATTTCGTCAGTCGATCTGGTAATTTCAAGATAAGATATAAAATGACTGTATGGATATATAGTAATATACAGATGTAGATACAGATAGCGTATGATCCCGTTGACAATTGTCTGCCAGTCTGTCTTATACCTGCAGTTGTTAGTAGTTATTGATACACTATTGCGTTATTTTATAAAATAATAAAATATGGAAAAAGTATTATTTTATGAAAAGCTGCAAGAATATTATGTTACGAAGCCGAAGAAAAAACCTTTTAGTCAAGAGGAACAAATTCAAATGATCACCGAGATTGAAGCTGCTAAAACTAAAACGTAAGAATTTATTTAATTAAATATAAAAAAATATATAATTATAAAAAAAAAAAAATTAAATATCCATATAATTTTATATTTATTGTGTAAATTAATAATATAATGTAACTTATGTAACTTATTATTATTACGTTTATCTATATTATATTGTATTATATCTTATTGTGAATAGGCCAATAATTTCAAACTTTAAAATTATAATTTAAATTTTATAAATTGTTTAATAATAATTTGTTATAATTTTTTATACACAGTAATTTTTTATAATTATTATACTAGTATTTAATTACTTCGACGTTAAAAAATATGCTTAATTGAATTGATAAAAATTATAAATGAAATTATATATTTTTTTATCTTCAGATGTACGAAAACACGCCGAGAGTATTATTTACTCGCAACATACACAGTGTTTAAAGTTGCGGGCCAGAATTTTTTGATATACAAACCTACTGAAAATGAAGAAAATATTAGGTAATACAATGATAATATTATTTCATAAAAAAATATAATTTTTAATAATTTAAATTTTATTTATAGGTATATTAATTGTAAGCTATGAAGATTTATATGACAAAATAAAGAGCTTTCATATAAATACTGGGCATTGTGGAAATGTCAAACTTCAAATGGCAATACAAAAAGAGTACTACATTCCGAGACCAGCTATCGAAATTTTTTTAACAGTATATCAAACTCGTAGCTGTAAGAAGTCAATGAACCGCAAACTCGTTATTAAACCTATTACATCAAATGATTTTAACGAAAAAGGACAAATGGACCTAATTGATTTTCAGTCTGTTTCAGATGGAAAGTATAAATGGATACTTAACTATCAGGATCACAATATAAAATTTATATCCCTCCGTCCTATGGAAAGTAAAAGGGCTATAGAAGTCAGTACTCATTTGCTAAGTATTTTTCTATCATTTGGAGCGCCAAGCATTTTACAAAGTGATAATGGCCGAGAGTTTGTTAACTGTGTAATCGATGAATTAAAACAACTTTGGCCGGAGTGTGTTATTATACATGGACGTCCAAGGCATCCTCAGAGTCAAGGGAGTATTGAGCGGGCCAATCAAGACGTTGAACATATGTTAAAAGCATGGATGCAAGACAATGTGTCCCAGAGATGGTCAATCGGTCTTCAATTTGTTCAGTGGCAAAAAAATTGTTCATTTCACCGTACTATTGGTAGAAGCCCATATAACGCGTTATTTGGAAATGACCCAAAAGTTGGATTGACAAGTTCAAGACTTCCAAATAATTTTGTACAAACTATTACGACTGAAGAAGAAATTGAAGAAATTGAAGAGATTTTACAATGTTCAACGGTTAATTATACATGTGGTATATGTAAAATTGAAATAAATGAAGTGGAAAATCAAGATGAAGCTGGATCTATTATGTGTAACTTATGTAGAAAAAAAGAACAGATTAAAATGCAACGAAAAAAAGGTTCTGATGGCATTAAAAAATTTGCTGAAAAAATGTTGCAGGTAAATTTTTAAATAACACAATTTTAAAAATAAAATAAAAATATTTATAATTCTCTTTTATAGACTAGTCATGCAGCTGTTCTAGACCTTGAAGTTAATGATTGTGTGGTAATGGCCGTTCCAAAAGTCGAAAGAGGGCCTACAGATCCACCAAATATTATATGTTTAGTTGTTGAAAAAAAAAATAAACTGTATAAGCTAGGTACGAAATATGGAATGATTAAAGGATGGTATGGAGGAGATTGTTTAAAAAAATGTGAGACATTTTTAAAGAGTGACGAGATTGTGTTGGACAAAGAGCTAACTGTTCGAGAAACTGTGACGGTCATAACAGGGGGACAAGGTTTTTCTTCTTGTTCATGTAAATCGAAAAACTCATGTCAAACATCAATATGTGCCTGTTTTAAAAAAAAAATGTTGTGCAATAGTCGTCTCAACCTCAACCTTGTAAAAATAAATTAAATAATTAAATTAAATTATAATTTTTAATTTTCATATTTCTTTATATTTCAAGGCTATATTATATTATACATATTAATAGTGATAATAATAATATTAATCAGATTATAACAAGCAACTTTTATATTTATTTAAAACCCAATTACCTAGTGTAAATCGTACAATTACCCAATACCAAAAATAATAATAATAATAGTAATTTTACACAATGTGGATAAAATGAATTTCATCCACTTCATGAAGAGGTTAAAATATTGTCCATATGGTGTAGTAAAAAGTCATTTTCACTAAATGGATACATTTCATGAAGTGGATGTCCACTTCATGAAATGAGCGATTTCACTAAATGGATGCGACATATATATTATTAATGCACTACCTTGTGATTTATCTTAAAAATTATGAATATATTATATTCCCCCAGTGAAAATTCCTGTCTACGTCACTGCTAACTAACTAACTAACTTGGTATATAAATATTCAGATATGTACTTACCTGCGTTAATCTACGAATAAAATAAAATATAAAATAATGTCTATACTATGGACAGAGAACCTTTTTGTATTTACATGTCAAATAATATAAATTGTGATAGATTCTTTTTGTCCGGCATATATTCATAAACTGAATAATTAAAAATAAAACACATCACGCCTCCCGTTACCGTACAACCCAAAATAGCAAAGTAAAAATATTTCGATGAAAAACGGCAAAATACAATAATATTATTTTAAAATAAAAATCATTAGATGATAAAATTAAATTAGGTTTACCAAATTATCTACGTGTCTCTTTAACTATGCCCGACCTACACACTAATAATCTATGTAATATATAAAAATTAATGTTTGTGTGTGTGTCCTTAATGCATCCCTAAACCCATAGCCGTCCCAAGGGGGGCAAATGGGGCAAGTGTCCTAGGGCGTCTAAATTATTATGAATTTAGTGGGCGTACTAAAAATGAATGATAAAAAGAAAAATTTGGTGTTTTTATTTTAGGTATTATTTTTCTATTTATACTGTAATATCAAAGACGAGTACCTATCAAATTGTATACTATTAAATATAAAATTATGTAAATAATGTGTTAAATCTTAATGCGACATAACTTCAATAATATATTCAATATTAATAAAAACAAATAAAAATATTAATACCTACTTATAACTTATAAGTTATAACTTATAAGATTACAATACTAATTTATTTAAATGAAATATATTTTAAATATGGATACATATCATTAAAACAATTAAGTAATATACTTATAAACTAAACTAATTCATATCTTTGATAGTATTAAATAATATTTTCATTTGAAAAAGATTTTTTTTTTGGTTTTTTAATCGGCAAATTTAAGAAAATCGCAGTATGGATTACAGAAACCATTTTTAATTATAAACAAATTGAGGTCCTTAATTGTTGTGTTTAATAATCCTTCTTTAATTTGCCTGGTAAAATATGGAGAAATGTCATCATTATTTTATACAGGGCGTTTAAATGTGTCAAACTTCTAGAGGTGTTTCTACACCTCAAGTGGAACAAAAAAAGTCCTTATGACTCCTGCCTTAAAAAATAACTGTAGTTAGATAAAACTGAATTTTTTTAAAATTTCGACGTTTTAAAGTTTTAAAACATTTGTGGTATTCTTTTTACCCAAAAAATCAGGTGAGAACCTTGTAAGATATGTTTTCCTAACTCCAATTTTATGAGCTTTTCATCGATGTATTCAAATTAATTGTAGTATATATACGGTTTAGCAGATATGAACATTATTATGAATCAGACTTGCTTTTAACCAAAAAAAACACGAACATAGAAATTATCACCCTTATTATTGACAGTTCGATTATGGTTATAAGGACTTCTTTTGTTCCACTTGAGGTGTAGAAACACCACTAGAAGTTTGACACATTTATCGTGCAACACCCTATTTATTGAATAATATTTCAATAATACATCAAATATCTATACCGACAGTGAAAATTGATTCATACATTTAAAATAATGGGAATTTTATATTTGTTATCAAATACGAAAATAGTAAATTATTAGTTGGGCTGGATCCCGGGGCCCCTGCAGTCTATGGGCGGCCTCAGTGATCAACAACCCCCACCCTCGGGTAGTTGTGCAACTGTAATTATTATACTCAAAGATATATGTATATTATGTTATAAGTTATAACCAACTCATTATCAATTTTACCCACTTCTTAAAATAAATGGAGTTCGTGTATTTTGACTGAATTCTGTATATTATATTCACTTATATTAACTTGTACAATTTACAATGCTGACTGTTATACACGCAACACGCAGAAACGCAGAACGTATGATTTATAATAAAATCTACTAATTTGTGAAAATAGTTATATATTATATTTTCTTTCTGTAATGTACGAATGTAATAATGAAATCGGTGTCAACTTCGAAAAAATTATAGAAACAAAATAAATATGATTCCAATAATAATATTAAAAAAATAAGTAGAAACCTTTAATTAATAAGTACTAAACATGTTTAAGATATGTGGTTAATTACAAGCTAAAAATGTGAAGTTGAGATTATTTTGTGGGAGGGAGAGGGGCGTCAAATATTGTTGCCCTAAGGCGTTATTGGTGGTTAGAGCGGCACTGCTAAACCGTTCATCCGATTGCGATGACATTTGGTACATTTGATATATTAGACCTCTGGAAGAAGAAAGGCTAATTTAAAAAGGGTTAATTAGAGATCCGACCCGGGGAGGTGCTCAAATAACAGGGATTTTGAGATTTACGATGGAAATGTTTGATTGTAAACGGTCGCTATTGGTTTTAATAATAATAATATTAACTGTTAATGCCTGTTGGCGCAGTGGAACTTCAATGTACTTTAGTACAGAATGTCTTAAGATCGAACCACAATTTTGGTGGACCAATTTTCGGAATTTTTTTTTAATTTTCTTCTTTATCTATGTACGAATGTTTGGTTTTTTTTATTCATCCGATTTTAGTACGGTTAGGTACTCTTATCTCACCTAAAACGCCTTTCGGGATGGCTATAATACATTAAAATATAATATAATATACACTTAAAAGACATTGCTCCCACAGCGTGTTACACTCAAATGAGTTGAACGCTCACAATTTTTTTCTGGGCAACGCCGTTTAATTCAGCTAGTAATAATAATAATAATACATAATAACGTATCTCGTGTACATGGAAACATGAAGTCTGTTGTAAATAACGTTATTTTCATAACAGGAGAGGAAAAAAAAACTCGACAAGAAAAAATTACGAATTAAGGAGGAACAACAGAACAGGATAAAAGCCATGGAAACTGAAAAGGCCACAATGAAAAGAGTGAGACAGGAAAGAGCTGCGATGCGTTATCCTTCGCTAAACTCTAAAGGAAAATCTAAGAAAGGAGTAAAAGCCCAGAAAATGAAGAAAGTGGAGGAGGCTGTTCCTGTATTCAAGTTGAATAAAAATCGCCGAGGCATATACACGGTGACTTTGAATAATACGAATGATGGTCGATTGGATAAGACGGAAGACCCGGTTGTGTTCAAGCTAGCTGACCACACGAAGGACAACGAGGACGGGGACTCCACTTCAAGTTTCAACGTAGAATTCATCACACCAACAGCAATTCACGCATTGCGCTCGAAAAAACCCGTCAAGGCCAAAGCCGTGCATCCTCCTGTTACGATCGTTGAAGAAGTCCTACCACCAGTTAAACCTATAAACAAAAAGAAAGTTTAAAGAATTTTTGTTCGTATTGGGCTATAACTATTATTGAACTACCGACATAGGTACCGAAGTGAAACCACTAGTAAGTCATTTCTTTCGATTAGTATTTAAATAAACAGAACCTATTAAAAATACGTACCCATTTAAATCCTCTCAAAAATCAGGTATTTAGCCTCTCGGCCTGTTCCAGTTCTGTAGCAGCGACGGCAAACCCGTATGGCTCAAGTTCTGACGCCAAGTCCAGACGGTTTCAGTTCTATGGTGAACACGGGCTTGATTAGTTTCGATCGAAATCCAGGTTTACGATGACCGCAAACCCTGCAATGCTGATCTATGCTATCTACGTTAGTGTTATAGTTCAATCCGATAGTGATTTTAACTTCATACACACTTTTTACAAATTATATTACACATAAATATTCTAGACCGTTGTTTTTAACCATTGATACATAATTAATAATAATAACAAATAACTAGTCCAGTATTTATTATATTTTTTCCCTCAAGTATCATTGTAGGTATAATATATTTAAAATTTAAACTTTTCCGGTTTCGCTCCCCAAAAATACCTCCACTACCTATATTACAGTAAATCAATAGAGTCTACGACAATATTGATCTCTGTTCTCACAATAATGATTATGCTATTAATATTCAGAAAGTTGTATACTTTTTAAATAATTATATGCCGAAAAATGAAAATGTTCTTCTGAATAATAATGAACATTGAACGTCTTTCTATAAAAGTACCTACGTTCAATGTTCAAATTTGTGTGAAAATATTTGACACATATTATGTAAAAGAAACCTAAACTTAATATGCTTTTGATGTCTGTAGAGCTGGATTATTTTACAATTATAAAATTTGCAATATTTATAATTCAAATTTTCAAACATTGTAATTAATATTTTCATTTCGATTTAAGCGGCACCTAGGCACCTACCTACTTTTTGAGCACTGTTGATACTTATTACATTATAATATGGTACCTATTGCCTTTACCTACCTACGCTAGTTACTACTTACCACCCTGTTAGAACATAATTTAGCTTAAATGTAGCAATTAAAAATCAGATTAATTAAGTTAATAGTTTATAGAAAAATTGCAACCATAGCTCAAAAGGATGGTAAACATGGTAATAGAAATATTGTAGGTAGTTGTCAGCTGATGTAATGGAAAATTGATAGTACCTACCTATA
>WHPZ01583208.1:0-10613 GCA_016617965.1 Macrosiphum rosae | reverse complement strand
ATATGTTAGTTGTAAATGATTATTAGTGTGAGTGCACAGTCAGTCACTGAATGTTGTTCAAAGTGTACCCTTGAAAGCCACTCTAGTATGCTTATGCACATGTCAATAACTTTTAAAATTCACGAAACAAATTTTACGGAAACCGACTTATTATATTGACAAAATGAAAGTTGGTTAATGATTTTGGATTTTAATTCTGAAATAGATTTTAATTCAGCAGAAAAATGTCTATATATTGTAAGGAACACTTTCCACTATTCATTTTTAATTTAATTACAATATCATGATTTGATAAAATCCATATATTCAAGTTTTCAATTACCATTCAAAATTAAAAACGATTAAATAATTTCCAAATTTATTATTTATATGCTAAATTTAAATCTTTTTCAGAATTAAAGCCGGACAACATAAATTTAATTTAATATTCTCAAAACTTTAGGTCTTTTGAACTAAAATTTATGGTCGTAGTGATTCCCCCTAAATAAATAAATGTTAAAAAAATATAAAAATAAATTACTTACCTATATTCTTTGGTACCCTTTTTGAACTACCAAAATTAATGTCTTTCTTCTTTGATTTCAACTATAAAAAAATTATATTTTTATTTGAATAACAACAATAATCGAGTATAGTAAAAAACAGTAATTTCAAAATTAAAACTAAAATAGCAGTTGTGATACTTTGTTTTTGTGACAACTTTTTTTTATAAATATCCTTAACCTTTGATACAAAGCCATAAAATTCATAAAATTGAAAGTCTCAAGATAATATGAACTATTATCAAATTTAAAGGTAAGAATATTATATGTTTTCTCTTCAGTTTTTTTTAAAAGTTAAATTATATTAAGTTAAATTAACTTAACTTACAAGAATGTGTTTGATAAATAAAATACTTCACTAGCATTACTTTAATGCAGTGGTGCCAAACACGTACATGAGGTAGTTCAATTGAACTGCCTTTAAAATTGAGGGGAAAGGTGGGTGGGTAAAATAATAGAGTATACTTCTAAGTCTTTCTGTTATAATTTTATTAAACATAAGAATATCATTACATTATTTATATATAACTAGTCAGTTCTACAGTCATTCGAAGGGTTGGTAAATTGGAAGGTATAGTGGGTTAATCAAACTATTTTAACTGCCAGTTTTAATTTCATCGGTGTCCACTGCTTAAATATATGTATATATTTATTTATTAATTTTAATTTTACCTTTTCACTTACGCCATAATATAAACATCTTTTTGTTACATCAGTCTCTTCAGATTCAATTTTAGGTATAAATTCTAACAACTCATCTAGAAACTAAAATTCAAACACGTTAATTGTTTTAAAGTTAACATTAAAATGGAAAATTTTCACGATTTTTGTTATGCAATACATGCCTTACAAATATCTGTTGAACTAGGTTCATACACATTGTCATTCAACAATGATGGAACACACATAGTAGACTGAGGTACTGATTTATCATCACTTTTATATCTTCGAACCACTAACGTGTCAGGATTAACGTTTTTTTTAAGAAATTCTAATATCACATCAATGTAGGATTTTAATTTATTTGTTTTCAGATTTATTTTAAACCTATAACAACACAAATGTTAAAAAAATAATGATTGCCAAATCAGGGATCGGCATGTAAACTTTCTTGATTTTTAATCTTTAGAAATTTATTAACTGATATCACACCCAAGCAGCATAACAATTTGAATCCAGAAAAATGTCGGTGTGAACAGCCCCACAATAAATCATTTTCATTTTTATTTAGTAAGATAGATCTCCTAAACCAGAAAGCGGATATTGTTTTTGGGGTCTTGTTAGATTCACATTGGTTAGAAGAAGACGTGCAGTGAAGATTTTCAGAAGCTTATCTTTATTATTTAATTCATTACAGAACATTAAAAAAAATTAAAACAAATTTTATTGGGCGTTTTTTGATTTTTTACAGCTTTGTAGTAAATTGACGATTGGAGATAAAGTTCTGAAAATCTTCACTGCACTTTTCCTAGCCAACGTGAATCCAACAAGACCCCAAACAACAAAATCTGTTCTCCAGTTTTGAAAATCTACCTCCCTAAATGAAAGTCTAGAGAAAAACAACTCTTTTTTTTTTATCTGTGAAAAATCAAATAATTTTTTAAAAAAAAATATTAATTCCACATTTAATATTGACTTGATAATCTCTTTTTAATGAGTTGTCAACCAACTTTCTAGCTAACATAGTTTAGGAGAAAAGTTAAAAAATAGAAATGTTGGTACCGTTCACACCGACGTTTTTATGGATTCAAAGTTGTTATACCGCTTGGGTATGATATCAAATCTCTCTCATTAATATTTTATATTAAAGATAGCTAAACTACCCACCTACTAATCATTACTGAGTTATAATTTTATTATTTTCCTATTTAACACAAATTCTTGAAGTTTTCAAAATTCAGACTTTTTAATTTCAATTAACATACTTACTTGATTAAAAATCAAGAAAGTAAAACCCTACAATTTAAATAATCTATTATAAATTTCATACCGCATTTTCTTAGAACGTGGGACAATTGAATTCATACACAATAACATAGAATACTCTAGAGTTTCAGTTATGACAAACACGTATAATTTTATAATTTTAAATGTATGGATACGGAATTCAAACTTCCATAAAAGATGATGAATCGTATTCTCACTTGCAGTATCTTTCTAAACATAAAAATACATAAGATTTAAAAACAATAATATTAATTTAATTTAAATTAAACTAAGTATCTGAATGTCATTAAAAAATGAAATTATTTTTAACTAACCATCAATTTTGTAGATTCATTTTGTGATTCATTCAATCTGTCGTCTTCTAATTTTTTGGACACATACATTTCAAAATTGGAAGAATCATTATTTTTTACTTTTAGTGGGTTTAGTGTTATGGTTCGACGACTTAATAGTTGATGTTGTAACTGAACAGTTAAACCAGCAATAGGCGATGAATCGATGCACATGACGGGGAAATTTCGTAATAGCAATTGACTCTCAATCTTTAGTCTTTGTTCATATGAACAGTAAGCAGGACTACATTTAGCAATTATTCGATCCACATCACTCTGAATGGACTGAAAGAATGTTTGTTACAAAATAATGAATATAAAAATAAAATATGAAGAAACTGACATTAAATACATATTTTTTGTTAAAAATTTAAATTACCAACTTACCAAATTATGAGGATGCAATAAAATTCGATATATTCTCGTTGAGTCTTCACCATGATATTTATTATGAATTTCTGCTATAACACGTCCATTATAAAATAACCTTGGTCTAGCTTCATCAAACAAATCCAATAGACATGGTGGAAGTTGTTCTCTTTCCACAAAATCTAAAATTGAATCCTCGGCATAGCTATAAAAAGTTTCAACTGGTGGTTTATTCTTATTCATCGTTATTTTAATTGAATAACCAATATCAACAGAAAACAATGTGATCACAAACACATTAGGATTAACCTCTGAAGGATCATCAAATAATTCATCCAGCAAACATGATGGGTATAAATACTGAAACAATTTAAAAATAAATAACATGGAAACATTATGGTGTTATTTTATTTTTACATACTTTTTCGGGCCACTCTTTAGAATCAGCAAAAAAACATAATTTTTTTTTGTGTATTTCATATAGTTTATTATACAAATTATACTTGACTTTTTTAGTCCTATTATTGCTTGGTTTATCATCAACAACTAATGGTATATTATAGCTAAATTCTGGCTCTAATTCATCACATTCACGTTGTAATTGCAGAACTTCCTTATGTAGATCTTCTATTTCTATATTTGGTTCAACAAATTCTTCTGGAAATTCTTTCATTTCTAGTAACTCTTTTTCATCAACTTTTTGTTGTAATGCTTCTATCATTTTTTGTTGTGCTAAATCTTTATATTTGTCTGTTGTTTTCAGAAAATTGCCTTTTATTTTATAAAACAATTTTTGCTCTCTATCATAAATAGGGTCAATTAATGTATTACCTTTTAACTGTTGTTCTTTTTCATACTCTAGTTTTGAATTTTTATAAAACTCTTCTTGAAATGTTTTCATTTGTTGATGTAATTTTTCTTCGAATTCTTCTTGTTGAATTTTCAGTTTTAATGGTATTTCATCTAAATCTTGTATATTTTCTATTTCCATTTGTAGTTGCAAATCTTCAAAATTCTGAGGTTTATCATTATCACTTTTTTCTTGTACATATCCTTGTAATTCATGTATACTACTACTAATACATTGTCCTTCTTTACCAATCTTCTGTTGTATTTCTTCATTACGCTGTTCTATTTCTGTAGAATTAAATTCATCATCTGTAGAAGGAGATTCTTCAATTGGACTAAGTTCTTCTATTGAACTAGATTCTGCTTCTTCTTCAACTTCATAATCATAAACTATTTCGGTTACAATATTTACATCATCGTTAAATTCTTCTATTTCTTCATCGCTTTCTTGTAATGACTGTCCGTCAGATTCGTTTGCATTTATTTCAGAATCTATTTGTAAGTTCCAATCTAGGCCTCCAGTTACTTTATCGTCAGGATTTGATAACCCTTCAACATCTACATCAAACTCTTCTTGAGTTTCATCTTCATTTTCTATGTCAGACACGGCTTGTACTACTTGATCCTCCAATTCTCCCATTTCCATATTAGATTCTTCTGGTACTTCTTCAAAATAGTAGATTTCATTATTAGACCCTTTTTCTACATCTTCACTTATTTTATCAGATTCTTCTTGTATTTCTTCAAATGCACCATCGCTGATATCAGACCTTTCTTTAAGATCTTCGTGAGGTTTAGAATGAAGAGGATCGATCAATATTTTATCATTAATTGTATCTAATTTAGTTGGAAAATAATTGCCAACCAAATTTTCAATTCTTTTATAATATGGTGCCACATCTTCATTAAATGAGAGAAGTAGTTTTTCTAAGAATTTTTCTTTGACTACTGATGAAAACATACGTTTAAACTCATCATTATATTCTCTTTCTAATTCTTCATCACGCTTTTGTTCCATGTCTATCTCTAATTCTTCAATTTCATTTGTTAATTTTGCAATTCTTGTTGCTGTTAATTCGTCACTAAATTCTTCTTCATTTTTTCTATTCTTAAAATCACACATAAGTGATTCAATTTCTTGTAGTATTCTTTTATGATTTGTATTCATAGTTTCTTCATAATCGTCTTGCTGTAATTCTTTAACATCATGTTGTACTTCATTATCATATTGTTCTTGCAAATTTGCATTTAATTCTGGTTGTATCTTCTCTTCTTCCAAATTTTGCTTCGATCCTTTGTTTATTTTATCTTGAATATCTTCTGCAATGTCTTGTGATATGTTTACTTCATTAAATTTAATCTGTACATTTTTATTTACTGCTTGTCTATCTTTGTGATCCGTGTGCTCTATATTTTTGTCAACTGCTTCTTGATGTTCTTTATCAACATTTTTTTGTTTTTCTTCAAGCACTTTTTCCTTTTTTATATCAAGTTGACACCCCGAATCAACTTGCATTTCTAAGTATAATTCCACATTTACACCAGGTATTGGTGGGGCTTCAACCAATAACTGAATTTGTATTTCATTTTCAGAATCTTTAATTAGTTGTTCGTTACATTCATGTTCCTTATTTATATCAATTTTTGGTTGGTCATCTGGGTGGACCTTTTCCTGTTTTTTACCAAACTCATCTTGTACTTCACCAATTAAATCTACTCCACATTCTAACCTTTGTTGTATTGTGTTATTGAATTCTTTTGGTAAGTCAGTATTTAACTTATGTTTTTTATCATTAGATTTATTTGCAACTTCTTTTTCAAGCTCATGTTTTTCCGTGTCAGCTTCAACAGGTAAATTATTGTAAGAGTTTTGTTGTATATCTCTATAGAATTGTTGTGGTATATCTTCTAGATTTGTTTTTTTCTCCAATTCCTGTTGTTTAATTACTTTATCATGAAGTTGTTTATCAAATTGGTCTTCCTCTTCCTCTATGTTTTGTTGTTTACTTGCTTTAAATTTTGTTTGCACTTCTTTTTCCTCACCTTCAGTTTCTTCACCTTCGGTATCCCCAGATTCACTTTCTCCACTTTCATCATCTGAATTTTCTATATCAACAGTATGCAGATAGGAATGACCAAGATTCACTAATATCTAAAAAAAAAAAATTTCATAATTTGATACTATGTCTTTATAACTTATCATTGTCATTAATTTACTGTAAACTGGGCTGGAGCCTGTTATAATAAAATAAATAAATACATTTAAGTTAAATTATTATGTAAAAATAATAACTTACTCTCGCAAGCGTTATTTGTCTATAAGCTTCGTTATCCTCCATGATGATAATAACTGTAACATTAAGTAAATATTATGAAATACCTACAAATAGTTTTACCTGTATTTCAATAGTATCAAAAAATAAAAATCATTATGAATACTATCATATTTCATTATTTTCATTAATTTCATTATACGGATTGGCTTTACTAAAAATTTTTTTTCTCATATCAATAAATAAATGAATGTATTTATATTTTAATTTTCAATTCTTAAGTTCTATTATCATTTATAATCAAATAATCTATATGAACTTTTATACTTTTTTTTTGTATTGTCAAGAAACTTATTTCTAACTTTGCTTAATAAGCAATAAACATAATATCTGACAAAATTGAAAATACATACAAATGCAAAAAATTGTAAGCTATAGTAATCTGGATTATACATTGTAAAATCATGAGTGTACTACTAAACATTACCAATTGACAATTACATCATCAAACATAATTGTGCATCTATGATTAGTCCATTTTTTAGTGAGTATTACATTTTTAAAGTATCTGCTTTCTTATTATAGCTTTCTTCGATTTATTCAGTGGACTATACAATGCAAATAATATAATTCTAGTATTTTTATATAGAAATACTGGTTCAAAAAAGAATTATAGTTCTACAGAAACTAGAAAAATATAATTAAGTGCCCCTCCTAAGAAAACCATGTTTTGTTTTGGTTACAGCACTGTCTAGCGATAACTAGAGAAAATTATGTATTCGTCTCATTGTTATTAATAGTTAATTACTTTAATAAGTCATAAATGCTTCTCAATACTGTAATTATAAATTAAAAAATAAATTATCTGAAGAGTTAATCGAATTACTTGAAAAAATTTGTAGATAACGAATATAATACATTTTTCCAAAGTTATGTTATTAATTATTTAAACTATATTGAATATTGATGTTTGATTGTAAAATTGTATTGTATAAACTTAATTTATAACTTAATGCTAAAAGAATATTTTATTTTATAATTTTTTTTAAAGACACTTATTATTACTATTATGGTATAGTTATTAAAATGTATGTAGTTTTATAAATCCTGTTAGATATAAAAGCTTAAAGGTGACATTTAATTTTCTATTTTCACTTGATATTATTATACTTCATTTTTTCATTTTTGTAAGTAATTTTGTTTTATTTCCCATAAATGTACTTGCTTATATATAACTAAATTTATCTAAACCTGTAAAACACATTATTTATAAATTTATAATGAATATAACCGTAATTTTAACTATTAAAATATGTATTTTATTTACCCGATTAAATATTATAAATTCAACAAAAAAGCTTGGACATAAATGCAGTTTATACTAAATTCGATGGTATTTTCAAATTTCATTTGTAAGTTATGGTCAATTTTTCCAAAAATAGTGTTTTTGGGTTTAAACTTTAAAATACTAAACATTTACACTTTTAGAAAAAAATAATTTTTCAATTTTCAACGTGGAAACGATTTACTGGTGGAATGGATAATTAATGTCAATTTTCTACCCTGCTGAATGTTTACCACCTTGCTAATGACGTGTTTAAGCTCATGTCTATATTTCCAAGATAGTTTTATTTTTATTTTTATTTTTAAAAGTTTCTCTGAAATGTTCATCGAAACTTATTGATTAGATTGATTATTACTTATGAGATTAATATGAGACAATATGACTATACCATAATTTAATTGGCATAATAATAATAATTAATTGACATGCATTGTAAATATAAATTTTTAAAGGTGGGCAAGTGGATGTAGCTCTGCTGTACAGTAGGTTGCAAGTGGGTCATTGTAATGGATGGTGTTAAATTTGCATTAAATTTTCACGCTTTTTTAACCAACAAATAAAATTGTATTAATATTCCTAGAAAAAAAAAATTGAAAACTGACAATGTCGGTAAACAGTTCAAAAAGAGTCAAAATATTATAAAAATTGTATGGTGTATAGAAAATGAAAATATAAACATTCAGTAAAATTTTCATGTATCTACAGTTATTTGTTTTTAAGTAACAACAAAATAGCAAAATCACTACATGAGAAATCGTGTGAATATCCAATATTGTAAAAATAAGAATTTCAAACGTTCATAAAAATTTAATTTGATTTGCTTGTGGACATTAAAATTTTTTATGAATTCTCAACTCAAAAAAATTTGCTAATTTACGTGATTTTTCCATATTTTTATAAGATATGAACTTTAAATGCATATAAAACAAAACTGTGACTCAAGATTTTTCATATTGTTCAAATGTCATTATAACAATATAGTAGGAGCCTTGTATTAAATTTTTAAGCTTTTTCACCAATCAAATAAAGTTTTATTGACATTCATAGAAAAAAAAGACTAATAAAATATTGGAAACTGACAATGTCTATAAACAATTCAAAACAAATCAAAATAATTTGAAATTTTATCGTGTATGGAAAATGCGAATACAAACAACCAGTCAAAATTTCATGTTTATACGTTCATTTGTTTTAGAGTGACACCAAAAACCAAAATCAATTTTGTCGAAAACCAATATTGCGTAAGAATTCCTGTTTTTTCTTAACTTTTTTAGTTTTTCCCAGGGCTTTATAAAACTATCGAGAAGTTTAAAATTGTTCTCCTGAATGCACCGACTAGATTCACCATGACGACAGACACAAAAATAAAAATAAATTTAAAAAAAGAAACACATCATTATAAAATCAATATATTCATTGCTCAGAATCTCAAATGTAAATAATATAATTGTTTTTTTTTTTTTAATGGCCCTTAAGTCTTAAACCCGGCAAATTGTGTTTATAAAGAAATAAAATGTATGTATATATTCAGGAAAAGAATAGAAAAACAGTATTTAAATACATTTTTTTGGACCCCCCCCCATGAATAAATCCTGGTTGCAACACTGATTGAATCGGTGACCCACCAATTTGTATAACCGATTTGAAACAAGTTCAATATAATAATATGAACTTACCGTTGTATTTCAGTGTGTAATTAATGTCATTTATGGAGATAACTAGGAAGTTGATGTAACAAAATTGTTATAGGTAGGTCCTCAAATTTATCCGACAGGTAATGAGACCACTGACTAGTGAGAGGGATGAGTAAAAATACTTAAGGCTATGTACTCGTCTATGCAGTATACGAGTGTAAACCATAGGTTCTTATCCTTATGGGTGTTAATGTGTTATGCTTTGTGGCATAAGTTGAGGGTCCGTTATACGCAGATGCAGATACTTCTATATTGATAGTTGTAATAATGCATTAGCCATTAGTGTTCAATACTTCTCAGCCTTCAGTCCCAGATACTGAAATAGACACAAAGAAATAGAGTATTTACACGCCACACTGATTGACCGATAATTAGGGCTCAGAAGTTGTGGGAATTGCATATTATTCTTTATGCTCTGGATTTTAGCAGACCAAGATAATCATCCGAGCTAGGTATACAATGATGTTTAAAAAATCGAAAAATTAAAATATAAATTTTGCATATTTTGTCAATTTTAAGAAAAAAGTGCATATTTCTTGATTTTCATATGCATATTATACAATGTATAATAAATAATGTCATATTTAATACTTCTTTTTATTTCCAAGTTTTGTATTTTAATAACAATATAGAATATAACTCAATATTATTTAATGTAGATATGTATTTATTACTTTGTCACAGTCTACTCTTAATTTAACAGTAACGGTGCGATGCACAATATGCCAATGTATTATATTTTTTAACTACAATTTTCAGTTCAATAAAATGTCAATATGCCATACAGGTTTCCACCATAATTTAAGTATTATAAATTTATTTTTCCTTATTTAAGTTTCTTTTAGTGTAAA
The DNA here is from genome assembly GCA_016617965.1 of Macrosiphum rosae. NCBI lineage: Eukaryota > Metazoa > Arthropoda > Insecta > Hemiptera > Aphididae > Macrosiphum > Macrosiphum rosae. Next base: position 411 of record WHPZ01583208.1, on the reverse strand, counting down.
TTAATAGCAACATACTTTTTTTTTATTTTTTTGGAATTTTGAATAACTTAGAATATTGACGAGTATTTATCAAATTATTTTGCATATTTGAAATTTTTCCATGTATATTTTACAATTATTGGGTACATATTTTCCTATTCAGATCCTATAACTTCCGAGCCCTACTGATGATTATTTAGTACTATACCCCGTAGGCAGTTGTAGTTAGCACCAGCAATCCCGTACTCGCTACTTTGTAGTCGTGTGGCGACTGGCGAAAGGTCGCAGCGGCCGGGAGCTCGGATTTCGCAGGCAATTTTCTTTGCCAAATACCAATAGGCTTATAGGCATCAACAATCAAGATATGTAAACAAAACTACAAAATACAGTGAGTCGTGCGAGGCGGTCTGTTTAGTGAATAGCGATTAGCGT
>WHPZ01583207.1:1276-24154 GCA_016617965.1 Macrosiphum rosae | reverse complement strand
ACTATAGGTATAATGTTAGGTAAATGTTTACAAGTAACAAAACGCCAATAGATTAACATTTAACATTGATTAATGATTACTTTTATATATTCAAATCATCATGGCCTCTATATCTTCTAAACCTTACCATATGGGTTATAATATTCTCTCTACTATAGTAGTATATGATAGGTGTCTAAAATTTAATAACTGTAATGAACTATATATACACTATTCGTTCGAAGTAGAAATTTAGATACATCAACATCTTAAAAAAATCAATTGATTCAACAATTTCCAATAAAAATATGTGGTTTTCATCTTAAAAAAAAAAAGTTTGAAAGTTTGAAATGATATTGACAAAATGGGGGTGAGCATGTTTGGCGAATCACCCTTATATATGCATACATATTTATTACACGCTGAGCAAATTTACCCGTTAACTCATTCCTTCACTGCAGCAACGGGTATATATAGTCTCATCGTGAACTAAGGCGTAATCCGTAGAACAACATATATTATGGTTGTGGCGGAGGCGGTGGTGGTGGATGGTGAAAGCGACGGATATATAGTATTATATATAAATATAATATACACTATATAATATAGAGAGAGTTGACGCCCAGCTACTCAGACCACTCCGTATTTCGTTTCTGTAATGGATCCAAAAACAAACGAAGGACAAAAAAAAACAAAGTATTCAAAAGACTACTTAAATTCACCCGTAACGACAACAGCAATAATAATAATAATGCACACACCAAAGTTCCGACGCTTCCTGTTCGAGCGCTATGACATAGCTGCAGCATGCTGTATCCGCTGCAAAGTTGGCATACCTTATATACCTATAACAATATAGTATTGTATTATTATATTATATTACATTATTGTATACATAATGTGCTTTGATATATAAACACAATATAATTATAATAGCTATAACACTTCAGCTGTTTGATAATAATATAACCACGTGTCCCTAATTATTATATTTAACAAAATATATGACAATTAATAATATAATATACTAATAATAATTAATAAACGCATTCGACTAATATTAAAACATTTAATAGTTATAAGTCTACTAATATATGCCTATTAATATTATATATGTTGTACCTATACTAATAATATATTATTACCATAATATTGTTGTACTTATACTAATCGCATTTCGTATCCATAATACAATATTATAATATGCTTATCATATATTTCGTGCACGATGATATAATATTCTGATTGTTTCAATATTCTTTTGTATTTTCAGATACCACAATGAAAGATGTGACTACTCGGTTGTCAAATCTCGTGACCGAATATTACAACCAAAATGTCAAGCTCAATGAAAAAATTACCGAATTGGAGGAACAAATACGAGTTGTCAAATATCATTCAATGTAAATATTTAAAAAAAAATAAATTCAAATATATTATAGTATAAGGTTAATTTTTATATTTATCTCAATCAACTAAATAGTACGAGAAACAAACGTAATTGTAGCTTGAAACAAACGTAATTGTAGCTTGAAACTTCTAACATATATATTTTCAAAGCATCCGATCCACAAAACGTAATAGGAATATTGATAATTGAAAAACTTTTTGTTAAAGTATATTGAAAAACGTAACTTTTAAAGGGATAAAGTGTTTATATTCCTTTCAAACCCTTTTTCAAGAAATTTTAAAATTTTTATATGGAAACATTAACCTACACATTTACCTTCCAATGACCTGTAGCCTCGTATATACCTACTCGTACACTGAGTGTTTGTATAGAGTCTGATGGTCGTTTTTGTTTTTAAAGATATTACAATAATATGCTAATTTTTCGAGAACGTTAAAATCTATAAAATTAAGGAGGTGTAGAGGAAATATTTATTAATTTATTATTTTCTTTTCTATATGGGAAAACAACAAATCTCTTATTATCCAATACAATAATATTATATTATATGAAATATACATTATACCTAGGTGATAGGTTTATACTTTATAGGTATACGTATTTGATTTTATTTCCTGGGTAACCTTGAAGCAATTTCCTGAAGTTATTTTATTTTATTTGAGTAAGCAATTTAATTTAATTGTTGTGTTAATAAAAGATCGATAAAAATGTCAATCGATGTACAATGGTAAATCTTTTCAAATAACGCACAACAATTGCCTTCACGAAAATTCTCATAATGATAATTTATACAACTCCGTCGTATATTCGTATTCGGAAATTTGTTCAGAAATGAATAGCATTCTGCGATACGCCATTATCTATTGTAATATTTGTCCATTTTAGCGCCTCCTTTTGTCTAAATTATATTAGATAAACAATATATTATACGCTTAACGTCTCTGTCTCGCCCTACGAACATCAAATAAATAATGAGAAATGGTACAGTGGGCTGGTCTATGTCAAATGGGAAAAAACGTATAATATAACGGGATTGTGGGGTTATTTACGTTCATTCGTCCCGCATACTCTTCCACTGCAAAAAGTTTTTTTAGCATTTTTGTATTTATGCATTTAAAGTACTCATTTTTAAAAAAATCTACCAAATGCCATTATTGTAAGTGAATGTTATTAAGCGGTAGATAGATTACCCTGCTGCAGATCGGGACGTTTGTTTGCAGTTGCTCGGATGTTTTTAGTGGCAGAGGTGGAGTATAATTGCGGTATTACAGTTAAATACGATTCTGAGTCAAAATATTTGCATTCAATTTCATAAATTATTAATGGGTGTACTGTAATATTAATAAAATTATATGCACAAATTGGGTGGGTGAATTCCAGTTTCAAGGCAATGATAAATCGTTGCTGAGCTTCATTTGCCAAAAACTTGTTAAGATTTGGATTTCTTATATTCATTCTCTGGATTTTGATGTTTTTGATGTTTTTATCAAAAACTTCTGACACATTTAAAAATGTTTTATGAAACCACACGCTGCTATATAATATTATAAAATACATTATGTTAGATCACATATGAACACGTTCCCTATTATTTTACAGTTTTTGTTTTCAAATATTTTAGAACTTATAGTAATACATTTTATTTGTTTTATAATATATAATGCTTTTCAATCTACTTTTCTTCTGGGCAGTAGAAGTACCTTAAAAGTTAAAAGTTACATATGACTTTTTGTTGATCAGAAACTGAACACTAGTAGTAGGTACTTTATGTTAGGTTGGTCACTTGTTACGTTGCGCAAATTCATATAATTATTTTTATAGTATCCACTTTTTTTTCCAAATTACTGTAAGTTTAATTAAATTCATCGAAATATATAAGGTCGTTAAATTTACATGTGTTATGTGTCTTCAAACACTATTTTGATGGTACAGTTATAATGAGTTATTTCTATTATAGAAAACTCTAAAAATTAAACAACGGTTTTGAATATTTAACTTTTATTTTTAATGAATAACAAAATAAGAAATATTTTACTGGCCTTCGCGAATTAGGTACGTTATAATTTTATGTTCGTAAGATTTTATAACCATTAATAAATTATACTCAAAATATTTTTTGTTAATAAAAATGTAACATACCAATCTCAAACAGCCAAGTATGTTATATAGGTAACTTGACACTATTTGACGCGTTAAAATAAATATCATGATTGATGTATTATTAATTTTATAATTATTTTTTTATGCAATTAAAAAAAAATATTTAATCTACTCTATTAAAAATCTTCTACAAAACATAGAAACAATTACTTATATAATTACTAATACAAATAAATAAATAAATAAATAAATAATAAATACAAATACTTACTTAAATTTACCACGTATATATATTTCAATATCAAGTGTACTTTTATGAATCTACTTAGACTGCAATATAATATAATAAACAACGTGCAAATAATGTTATTTTTTTTATAATAAATGTAAAAATTATTATTTTTATTAATCAATAAAATGCATATAATGGAAATATTGTTATGTAAAAATATTACTTAGAAGCTTTTATATAAAAATACTTTATTATAAGATCAATAGATTTCTGAGTTGATTAAATATACCTATAACTACACAAATCGCACATTTTCAATACTGGAACAACCTTTGTTTAAATATAGTAGATACTGTAGCTCATTCTGTTCAGATCCTCTGTACTTTTGTTATGCAAATATTTTTTTTAATTTTCTTTAATAATAATATCAATATCTAAATATTTAATTTTTGAGTTTTTGAAAAGGATTTTAAATAATTTAACTGTTTTTTTGACTTCACTACAATTTAGGTTTGCTCAAAAAAATATGCGTTTTTACAATATAAAACGATTTAAATTAAATAAGTGTCTAAGATATATTATATTAATTTTTTTTGAGGGGCAGGGATTCGTCGCAAAGAACCCTTGTGGGGTCACCCATCCCGGGAGCCTGCGACGCCGTACCGGCGCTTGGCTGCCGCACACTTTAGTGGCTGCGGCCAACCACCCCGTCACACCAGGCTATACTATTCGACAGTTTTTAATTGTGTAGGTTTAACAATTAAGTGTAAAATAAAACTAAATTGAAAACAAATTCACAAAAGTTGAACAGAATATTGTTGTACACTATAAGCAATAAGCATTAGACATTTAAAAATCATTATTTTTTTTTAACATTGGGTAGGTAGGAACATCGCGTATATTATTATATACAGAACCTATACCTACGTAATAATAAAATAATATACTAAATACTAATCGATGTTGTTGTTTGTTTTTAGAACTGATTCAAAATACGAGGATCAACAGGGTTCGAATGTTGAAAATGACTCAACTTCGTCATCTAGCCAATCAACGGTATTCGGGACTTATGCCACAAGAAGATCGTTTAACGTTCCCAAGAATTCTTGGGCTCGAAGGCGTCGTAAACTTAAGTCTACCTGATGTTTAACGGACGGGCTATCTCATTTACAGGATCCATATGCCTCGGCTTAATATAAACCACGGTGATTAGTGTATATTCTTGATATTGGATAGTTAAAAAAAATCAACTGCCAATATTCAAGTGCATTGTATACATACGGTTTATATTAAATAACGGATCTATGTGGGCAAATAATTGTGGGATAGTCTACTGAAATGTACATACGAAAACATATAAAATATAATACATAAGACAAAAAATTGTACGCCAGTCGACAGTCAACTTTCTATACACGATTTAAGTATAAATTACTTCTTTGTTAGGAGGAATCAAAATGTTTTAAAACTTGTATCATGGAATTTTCATTAGCCAAGCAAGAGCTTAATGGTGATATCAAAAATACTGTAAGATATTCCTACAGAAAAATGTTGTCTTGTCTACATTGTTTGGTTTTTAAATAATTTAACTTATTTCATAGTATAATTTTGCGTAAAAAAATAATCCAGTTAATATATTCCGATGATGTATCAAATATAAATTTTTAAAATACCAAAATAACCATAAAGTATGTACATCACGTTCTTGTGTTCATTTGGTTTGTAAAAAGTAATGTAGGTACCTAATAAAATTAATATTTTAATTTTTATAAAACCCACGACGTTTAAAAATTAAATTAAACTAAAATTTAATGATTAGATATATTATTTTGTTACATGAGAATCTTACGATATTAAATTCTTATTTATATAGATTTATTTTTGTTGAACATTCAATGTCCTAAACTTGGTGACAAATATGAAACGATTGCTAAACACAATTAGTTTAATGTTATATAATAGTAAATATCTACTACGGGTCGTAATAGAATATATACCCAATTTAATTTATCTTGTAACAAAATATATTCTCACAAACATTTTATTGTACATAGTACATACCAATAATATGATTTAAGTTATTTGAATTGAGTGATGTATTACTGTTGGGTCCCATGGACCCAAATTTACGCCTAATTGAGTCCAAAAAATATCATACAATTGAATCCAAAATACATTTAAAAAAACATTTTCCTTCCTATTTACAGACATAGGACTGTCAAAACGCAATGTCAAAAAAAAAAAATTCAAAAAAAAATTGGACTCTATTAAGCGTATTATTGGACGGAATTCAGCCATAAATAGAATTCCAGATCTGTGGACTGAACTCTGTATAACTCCCGAATTGAGTGCCGTTGCTTGGAGATTCTGTGTAGGTAGGTATACCGCGGTGACCGTAGGTTTCCTTTTACATTCAAATCTTTTACCTGTCAATCAATAAAAAACATTGGGTAAGAAACACAAAATAAAAAAATCACCCTTTCACCCGAAAGGGTGATAAAAAAGGTATCAAGATTGAAAAATTTCCGAGAACTATTAATAAACAAAATGGTTCCATATAAATTAAATATTAAAATACTTTCATGTATTTTTTTTTTTTTTTTTTTATGGCAGTTGGACCAAATATTTTTTAACGATTCAGCGTTCAGTTGCAGTTTTACGAAACACACACAATATTTATGACACAAAATATAATTACAATAAGTTATCTATAAAATTACAAAATCTAGTGAAAATCTTAAATTAATTAATTGTATAATAGGAACATAGGATCACTTTTCTTCGTATTAGTTTTAGATTTAATCATTCATTGTATGTTTACTTTTACTGTCTACTCGTCAGTCATCCATAAAATTCGTTATTTATTCTAAAGCGTTAAATTGTAATAGTTATGATTGCCCTCAGCTTTGTTCGTATAAAATGTTCTATAATTAAATAATACGCAACATTGTATCCAAAATTACCTAATCAAATATTAATGGGTACCTACTATATTATATTAAGCAAAACTGTTGACCAACAAAACTGTTTTACATTTTTCTAACAATATTGTTCAGTAGGTACCTAACCTAACCTACTTACATTGATTGTTGTAGAGTAAATTTTAACATGTATTTTATTATATTTTCAATAATTCCTAAAGTATTTATTTCAATACTAATTCATAATATTATTGGCTATTTCGATTTTGATTTTGCATTGTGCATAGTACACTAATATCACCCACCAAGCATAGTTATTGAATTGTGTTATGGAAATGGAAGCCGTGTAAATATACACAATAATTGTCATGATGTTTCATTTACGTATATATTCTATACATTCGAAATAACATTAGTTTAGCTTAACTAATTACAGTGAAATACTCGTAGGTACGGTGTAAACGATGTAATATATGATAATGTGATATTAATCCATCTCTGAACAATAATAATATCAACAACCAAATTATTATTTCTAACATCACAACGAGTATCCTAGGTACACACTAAACGACTATAATATTTATAACCTCGTACATTTTGGATTAGGTTTGTCATTCACTGTACAACAAAGGGTCATTCAATAATTTGAGATCGTTTTCTTTCACTATTAATATAGTACACTGTATTATTTATAAAATCGATGAATTAAGTTTAAACGTCGGTCTATAAATGACTCATTCACGGAAATTACAACATGTAGTGACGTGCGATGCGGGTAGGGTTACAACTGTCATCCCCCAAAATTGCAGGTGCCCTATATTATTTTTAGTTGAAAAACTGATTAACTTGCTGGGTTTATTCGATCAATCTTTAGAAAGAAAAATATTAATTTAAAAACCCGTTCTGTCTTCAGAGATTAACAGAAAAATAATAAATATAAAACCCTGCATACGACGATACTGCTGAGTACAACTACGACAAAAATATGCAAAGCTCAAATAACAAAACTACAATCTAGTTAAAACTAGTTTGTAAAACATACGTTTATTGTTGATTTGTCAAATCTGTATATCTATATGTTATAAGTACCTATTATTTTTTTTATGCTACACTGAACACGTGTAGTTTGTGTTAACAATATTATCTTTATTGTTATGTAGTCATTTGTAATTTGTATAACTATATAAGCGAATCCACTTAAATTTATATAAGTACAGTTATAAATGTTATAAATAATATTATATAGTTTTAAAAGAGTACTTACTGTTATTAAAGTTATTGATAATATTAACGTGTAGATACGAAATGGCTAAGAGTACGACACAAATATACATAATATATATTTTCTTTTGTACATACATTGTTTGACGTTCGTTATATACTTATATATACAGCATAATATTGTGCTATGTATTTTACATCAAATGAAACTACGAAATTATGTTTAAGTTTTTTACCATACAAAACTAGCTTTAGGAAAGATTGTATTATTAAAAGTAAAAACCCGTGCAGACAATATTGTATATTACACTTACATGGATTTAATAGGAAACACGTTTTAAGTTGTATTATTATTTATTATCATTATATAATATAATATATTATATTACATACTTTGTAATGCAATTTGCAATTTTGTACATGTGCACCGTAATTTTTACATAATATTATGTATACAGTATTTATATATATTACATATACGAGTAGGTAGCTGGTATGTACATAATATTATATATTATATATATAATATATTGTGTTTTAACGATGTTTAAATTTCGGCGACAACTGCACGGTAAAATGAACTTAATTTATATGATATATAATATAACGGTGTACAAATATATCAATTCACGTCTATAATTCATTATATCCGTAACCTCTATGGGTATTAGTGACTACTGTATACCTACGAATAGTGTGTAATGTGTAGTTACAATATACAACTTAGACTAAAGTCAGGTTATAACACGTTTATAATAATATGGGGTAAATGAATAACATAAAACATAATCATTAATCTTACATTTAGGAAAATAGGTATGAAATAAATCACGTTATGAACATTTTTTTATTTATAAAACTGTTTATTAATGAGGATGATATTTTTGTAGTCCCATAATAAACAGCTTGTCGAGGTAACTGTACTAATTATTTTTTCTAGATCTATACCTAATGTATACAATATTTGTAGGTACATAGTAAATGGTTATATACACTAAATTCTTACATATAATTTATTAGAATACTAATATACAATATACAAATAGCCATTAGAACATAATGTAGGGATTAAAAATCACACTTAAGTTTAACTACCTAAAAGGACGATGCTGTACTCAAAATACATTTTAGGAGAGAAGAGGGGGGGTTAGGTTATTAGTTTTCGAGTTGTAGAACTATTCTTCTTGAATGAAAACTGTTTAACCAAAATTTAAAAAAAATTTTCTATCAAAATATAAAATAACGTCCTTAATCCATGACACAATATAATATACTTATACAGTCATACACTAGTTGATGTAAATAATTATAAATATATCCTGAAAAAAATGGTATTAACGACTGTATGTATAGTAAACTATTATAGTCGTAATACTAGCTGTGTATAGGAACAGTTAATATAGGCTGCCTGCACGCGTATATAATTTCTTGGAGACGACAAATTGTTTAATACAATCAAAATTATTTTATGAAGCCAATAATATGCTGTCTCGGTCAGGGTCTTAAATATTTTTCCAGTAAACTATCGGGAAATTTAAAACTTTCAAACTGAAAAGTTAGGCTGGCGTAAAAAATAAAAAAAAAACGACGACAAACTTCGCTGATTATAATTAAATAAACTTACCAATATAATAAGTGGACACTGAAGCTAAATATGTACATTAAAATCAAGCTAATACGTAAGTATATTAGATGAGGCAGGTTGCAGGTATACGGTTTAACATTATTTATAAATAATGTATTCCCACACATAAGTCGTATAGATATTATAGTTAGGTAGGTAGGTACTTCATTGTAAATTATATATTAGGTACCTATGTTAGAAATACTGTTCAATGGGCCCCTATTCTTAATACATTATACAATATCAATATATATAATATTTATTTATTTTTAACTAATTTCATTGTGTATAGAAAATAATAATATACATTATACGTACCTAATGGTCAAAAGTTTCAGTCCCAATTAAAATATTATTTTGAATTGCGCAACAATAAAACTAAAAACTTTATTTTCGTTAAAATTTTTAATATCCAAATTCCTCAAAGTCAGATTTCTATATAAAATAGATTGTGCATACTATTTACTTTTGATATTTTTAAAATGCTATAAAATAACTTATGATGATGCTATTACCTACACTATTCGAATTGAAAATATTATGAAATAATAATATTATAATTTGTTAATATTGATAAATTTTGTTAAAATTTAAATTTGAAAAGCTTTTATAAAAAAAATATGACCACATATTTTCAATACCTACTATTAAATTGTTGTTTAAAATCAACTTATGAAGAACTTTGTATTTTATATTTTTGAAGTTATTTGACGGAGAAAAATATGTAGGTATTAACGTATCTACCTAGGTAAATTGATATAAAAATTCTTTTAGCTCAATTTCTCATGGCCATCGTCGGAGAAACACATATAATATGAAGTTAAACTGTTTAGAATGAAACACACGCGTATGATGCGGATCCATGTGAAGCGGGCCTAAGGTTATTATTATGTTAAAGCTAACAACAAAAAATTGGATCAACTATTCTACGGAACGCAAATTTACTACCCGTGCATGTACTATGTAATATATGGTTTAAAGATATGAAACAAAGTGGTAGTAGTCAGTGTAGTAGTTAAAAACTAATTCGCTACAGAAGTGCCCGTACCTAATGCCTTTCAAAACTTTTGTGGGCCTGAATTTTTAATGTGCACCACTGGATCCTCCAAGAGTCTGCTTTTACAAAACTTTAATAACCTATATGGAATCGCCTAAACAAAGAGATGTGATTTACGCGGATTTAAATAATGCATTTGACTCTGTCAATCACTCTATTCTATAATAGACAGAATTTATGTTTTCTCAAAACCCTTGCAGTGATTTTAATAGACTTAGCGTTTGGTGCAATAGGAATAGACTAAGATCAAACACATCAAAACGTGTCAACATTTTCTTTTAACGTTCTCTAAATAATTATATTATGATTTATGAATACCTATAGGTACTTCATAGTTCATTCATGGATAAAGACTCAAATAAGTCAACAATGCTACTTGTTAGATATCTTGGTGTGATATTTCAACAAAACTTGATGTTTTCATCTCATATAGAACAAGATTATTTCCTAGAAATCTAGGGTTTTTCATTGGAAATAAAAATAAGTTCAAGGGCTCTGTCTCAAAATATTATACTGCTCGATTATTGACATACCAATACTTGAATACTGTTTAGTACTACGTAATTACCCATTGCAAATAGATTTAACTGAATCACAAGAGCGTGTTTAGAGCTGAAAAAGCCCATTATAAACTACCTTTTTTTCAATTTAATAAGCCACAATAAATATTTTTTTTTTTATAAAATTGGTATTTCATGAAAGTACTTATTGGACCTAAATTATGGTAGGTATCAATGGACTATCATAGCTATGATATTAATGCAATGGTTATAAATATCTTGTGAAATGAGCTCCTTCTGGCTTCTGTACTTGGTAAATAAATATATAATAAATCTAGATGAAAAATCCGAGCGACAAAAAAACCAGGAAATAAGTTATATGATTAAATGTCTTATAGCGTGCGTCCCACTTTCAACTTTTTTAAGGTACCACTTTTAAATAATATGGTCTGTAAGATTAAATAAATACTAAAAAAATTTAAATATCGATAAATCATAAACCAACATAGCAACCAATGGGATGATCGTGAGCTTTAAAAAGATTACTGGGTATAATAAACAAATTAAACAAATTGTGGTTTGTTGATAAAAATTTACCAACCTATTTATATTCCACTATTTGAATTACATTCCTCAAAAAATTACATAGATACTGTTATAAATTTATAATAGGTAGGTATATAAATATATTATTATAGGTATATTATCTTCTCTGTAGATCCTAGATGTTCTAATGTTGCCTATATAGTTTAACTTTAAGCATAAGATTTATTCTGAAATTTAATTATTTGAATCCATGGATTTCAGCATGACAGAGATAATATTATAAGACATCGATATGACCTGAAACAACATGTAAAATTTAGTTATATTGTGTTTAATAGGTAGGTAAGTAGAAGGTGGGTATGTATATAATTTGAACTGTGTAATTGTTATAAAATTAACACTAAATAAATACGTTTGCAAACATTTGTAAGTTGACGACTTTTCTTGGTGAAGCTCTTATTATAAAATTATTAGCATCATTCATCCGCATTGTTAATAATATCAACTTTTTAAATTTGATATCCATTTTCATCCAATCACAAGCATATAAGGCAAAGTTAACAGATTCTCTCTACAAAAAATGAAATTATAATCAAACAAAGTCAAAGCTTTATGAATAATAAAGATTTACTTTAAGGTTCATACTGTCAAGTAAATAACAATATAAAAAAAACTGCCCACAAATAAATAAAGCTGATGACCCGAGTTTGATAACGGTAAGAATTTGATTTGATTCCTTTGAAAAGCAAACCTTTTTAAAAAATTCAATCGTATATTAATGATTAAATTCAGTATTACATATATTTTTCAACCTCAATTTAAGTTGTTATTGGTTCTATAGATTCTGAGTAGAACGATGAATGTATTGATTTTGCAATTATGTGTGTTTCTTTTTTATTTTTATTTTTTATTTTTGTGTCTTTCATCACCTTTTAGGACAGTAGAAGTGCTTGGATTTTTTCAACAGTATCTTTTCTGATAGGAAAGTGAATGTAGTTAGTACTTTGAGGGGTCAAAAGTAAAATTTTTCCAGTATTTTTCAAGCGCGCCGTGAAAAACAAAAAATTAAGGAAAAATGGAAATTTTTATGCAAAATCTGTTTTCGAAAAAATCGATTTTGGTTTTTGGTGTAACTTTTAAACAAATGACAGTAGTTACATAAAATTTTCACTGGTTGTTTGTACTTGAATTTTCTATACACGTTAAAATTTTCAACATTTTTTGATTTATTTTGAATTACTAATGGACATTTTCTCAAACCCAAATTATATTTTTATGAGAGTTTCAAATTCAAATTTTTACAACATTTGATATTCACTCGATCTCTCATGTAACGATTTTCTTATTTTGTTGTAATTAAAAAACGAATGGCTGTAGATACTTCTATAATAATCAATACAATTTTATTTGTTGGTCAAAAAAGCATGAAAATTTAATGCAAGGCTTCTGATATATTGTAACAATAGCAGTTGAAAAATATTAAAAATACATAGGCACAATTTTTTTTTTTATGAGCATTTAAAGTTCGAATTTTGACAAAATTTATCATTTTTAAATTTAATAATTATTTGTAAATAAAAATTTATAAAATGTATACTTCGTAATATCATAGGCTGACTGATTGTTTTCGCTCAGAATCGTTTTTCTTATACAGTAACCTACTTGTAACTTACTGCACAGCAGTGCGCCTTTTTTTTTGTCTTATATATATATATATACCTATGAGATCTATCCAGTGGTGCAACTAGGGCAGACATTTTGGGGGGCTGATGGCCCCACACCCCCATATATGTTCAGTGAACATTGTTCACTTAAAAATATAAAGAAAATCAATTAGGTATTTATTACTCAAGTATTTAATTATACCTTATTTTTTAATATGATTTTCAAACATTAACAATAATATTTTTTGCTAAATACCTTTATATTATATATTATAATATATCCTTAAATAAAATATTACTTACGTTTCCTAATAATATTTTAACTATATGTAAATAATAATAATTATTATTATTAGAAGTAGATTTTACAAGTTTTACTCAATATAAGTAGATACAATATTTAAAAGATTATAAAATAAAAATGTTTCAAATGATCGATACATCAACTAATAAAATAAATTATTATTAAAAAAATAGTTAATGCATTTAGGTACCTAATCAGTAATCTTTTAAAATAATTATAAACATATGTTGTTTCACATCGTGATATAAACCAAAACAATATTATTGTTAATTTTTGAATATGATTTATTATATATTAATTTTTTTAATGAAAAATATACCTAAATTATATATTATTATAAGTATAATAATATATTTGTAACTAAATATTAGTAATGTAATAATTACACACTAATTACGTTTTAGCAATGCCATGTGGACATGTGGTTATCAGTAATATTGTAGTCTGGGGTCGGTGATTTTTTTCAGGGGATTTTTATTCTGTTATTACCTATCTCTATATTATAGTATAGTATAGTTAGATTATAAACTATGAACCATAAAATATAATATGTATCTATAATAATATAAAGTTAAACTCTAAAAAGTAGTAACATATACGATGTTTCAAATATGGTTGAGATATACAGGTTATTGCACAGAGACTCGGATTGTTATCACCAGATATTTAATGACAGCGTAAAGAGATATCACAGTTATTATCAATTATAATAAAGTGCTGTGTTTTCAAAATTGCATGGAGTATTGGGGTGCTTACATATAATATATTATTTATTAATATTACGACATTGCATATTGTTTCATTCATTTCCGCAACCCATGAAAAGGGTCATAGGGTGCTTGAGTGCCTCAGCCCCCCAATAGTCGGTGCCCATGGGTAATCGTTTATATGAAATAACTGCTTGTATATTTAAATCATAATTTCAATGAAATAAACTACTTTATAAATAACATATTATTATAATATAAACTTTAAGTTAAAAACTATACCACTATAAACACATATGTCACGATTATAAAACATGTTGAAGACATAGCAACGTTCGCTAAAATAACAGGCCTCACTATTGAATAATATGATTTAATTTTCCTGAAAAAAAGAGAAAGGTTTTATTAAAATAACATTACATGAAAGTTTAATATCTTGAACAATATTTTTGTACATTTAAATATTATTCAATAATATTACGTTCATTGACTAAAATTATGATTTCCGGTCTTATTGACTTGAATCATTCTAAAATTTTTATCGTTCAAAATTATTGTTTATTTTATTTGTCATATAATCGACAAATTTTCCTTGGATTATTCTACTTCACTTCTCTATGAAATAATTATGTTATATTAAAGTAGGTTAATACGTTACACGGGCATGTAACCTTTTGGCTTTTTCATCAAATATTTTTATTAACTGATTTCTATCAATCTTTAATACTTACAGATTAAGTTGAATTTGATCCTCTAGAATTGATTTTAAATCTTCATAATATTCTGTAATAATAATTAACCTATAATCTAAATATACAAAGAGATCAATTTTATAATTAAAACTAACTTATAACTAGTTGGTGTATATTAATTCTAAATTGTCCAAGTTTTTATTCTGTATAAAACTTAAATAATAATTCTGTGCTATATAAATCTGAAATCGATTGTCTTATTTAATTTTTTTTATATAAAAGTAAGTTAGAGAATTTTAATTGCCACTTCTTTCGTGATAAACATATGCGTTATAACTTGAATTTAAAATTCAGGTTTTCATAAAATTATAACTAATTTAGAAGCACTGACAAATTAACAACAATTTACAGATAAATCTAATAATTAGTGAATGAAACTAATGAAAGAAGCCCAGTGTCATAATTATACCTAGTTTACGTTTTATTTAGGTAAGAATAATTTGAATTTTTTATTTTTGGAACAAATATTGTAGAGATACGCCATTGCTAAGAATTACCTATTATCACTTTTACTACCAAAATAGCATTTGTTACAACATCCTAGTCATATTAATGAGTTCAAAGTTTTTTGAGGACTCAATCTTGACAAACAGCTAACATGAAAAAATCATATACGAACCAAAAGACTGACTCTCAACGCCGGTATATGCGCATCCTCAGTCCTCTAATATCGAGAAATAATAATACCAATCTAAAAGTAAAACTTCTAATTTACAAAACTCTTCTGAAACCTATTTGGAATTATGACATACAGCTCTGGGGCTCAGCAAAAAAATCCAATACCAATAAAATCCAAGTATTCCAAAACCTAGCTCTTCGTCGACTCTCCAATGCACCACCATACGTCTCAAACCTAACATTACATAATGATTTTCACATGAAACCCATCAACGACGAAGCTCAATCCTTTTACTGGCGCTTCCGCATTCGACTTCTATCCCACCAAAATCCTCTTATTAAAAACCTCTCCTCTCTAACTCTCCCAGGAAATAAAAGGCGCAGGTTAAAAAGAAAATGGTATCTTGACCTCCTACAATTACCAATTTAAAATATACTACCTATATACATAGTACATGTATAATATTTACGATTTCAACCATAATTTTATTAAAGAAAAAAAAATATATATAATATAATTCATGCTAAGTGTTGCCAGTGGGCGGCTTCTTATTCAATTTTTCACGTCCTGTATTCTCTTAACTCATAAACTTAGTGTACATTACTTGTATAGATTGTTTATTTTTAATAAAAAAAAAAAAAAAAAAGAAAGAAAGTTTTTTGATAAATATATTTTAATGTTACATTGAATTAATGAATTTCTAATATTATATACCATATTATTTGTGAAATGCCTATTATCATTAAAAATGTTTTTGTTTCTTACTTGATTGGGAGTTTTCTTCACATCCGATACTTCTCAATGCTCGATTTAGGACTTCCTGTTGAGAAATTATAACCAAACTAAAAGACATTATTAATGTGTCCGTCACGATTATTACGTAAATGGGAAATGTTGCTATCGTTATTTCCATTAAGTAAAATATGAAATAATATTGATTGTAAGTGTATGTTGATACAGGAAAGCGCAAGTTCATAATATTTGGTGAGCGAATATTTTCGACATCAGACTCCGTGAATGTGATCAACATGATAGGAAATATTATCCATTGTATTAGCACTATCACCGTGAATACAAAAAAGTAATTGGTGATTTTAATCGTTCTGTCACGATAGGCGTATAGTACATTTAAATGTTTAAAACATTGTTTGCTCATTAAGAAATTAAGCTGTGAAACGGTTAACACGTCACAAATTGCGTCACTTTTGCTCAAAATTATGCAAATCCTCCAAGAGCAGAAAAAAAAATTGATCATAACAAACACGACTAAAAAGACATCAACGTTACTTATGATATCATCCATCTCGACGAAAAACCCTATAATACTGTAAATGACCATACAGTTCACAATTGCTCCGTAAATAAAAAGTATCAGGCGGTAAACATTGCAGTTGAAAATGTTTGTATAATTATTGGGTTTCAACATGTGATAGAAACGGTATAGCTTCCATAGTTTCAAGTTAATGGCAACTTCTTCAACTCTCAAATTGTCCATCACACAAGATTTAATTGATAGGTACTATCTGTAAAAAATTTAAGAATTTAACATAATATGAAAATTGTGCAATAAATTATTTTATAGGTTATAACTTATAATAGTCGTTCTGCTCAGTGACGTATTTAGGATTTTGCTGCCCTGGGTACACATTTTTTTTAATGCCCTCTCCCCCCCACGGTTGTTTTGCAGGGGAAATTTCTCTCACCAATTAAAAGCTTACAACACATGTATTTCTTAATAGTATCATGCGGTATAAAAATCTATCGAGTGACAGTAATAATAAAATAATCAAAGCAAATTGTATAATGTATTAATTTATTTTTATCTATTTCTAAAATAGTAAACATATTTAAAAAATTAATATTCCTTGAAAAATACATCAATAAAAACCTCATTATAGTACACAGCCTTCTTGCTTTAAAACCATGATTAAAATCAATATAAACATTTATATAAAACAACCAAATCGTCCAATGATAATAATTTATAATTAATATTTTTTTTTTTAGTTTCACCAAATAATCAAAATCAATTTTGTCAAAAACTTTTTTTTGTTTTTTGTTGTCCTTGTCATTTTTGAAAACTACAGACAATTTTCTATTTTTACCCTTTAAAGTACCAACTAGAAACAATTTCCCACTAAAAAGATACAGAAGTTGAAAATTGAAGCATTATTTCATTATTTCGTCCCACAAAAATTTGCTGAAATCCAAAAAATTCTGCCTGTGGAAATTTCCCCCTCCCTAAATACACCATTGGTTCTGCTGTACAGTACTGCCATTACATAAATATATTTTTTGTATATTTTATCTCATCTAGTTAATTATTGTTATGATATTCATCTATTCTTCATTTATTAATTTATAGATAATAAAGTATATACATATTATCATGCAGTTAATAAAAATTGTCACATTTAAAATTATTTAAATGACCATTTACTGTATTGTCTATACATTTATTCTTATTATTACTTAATAATATAGATATTATATCGTTTATTCTCAACTACTAGTTTACAAAAAAATAAAAAAATCATAACAAAATTATCAATATATAACATTATTATTAATAGCTCACTCAGATTCATCACAAAGAGTACGAATAAAATCTAAAGACAATTGAAAATGTAAACTATTTTTATTTATAGCTCAAAAATTTTGATTACACTTGAAGAACTTCAGCTTTGAAATAATTGGTTTTCCAAACTTTTGTAGTCGTGTTGGATCCTAATTTTAGTAGATATTATATTACAATATTATAATACAACCTGCTATTATACTTATAATTTATATTACTATAAAGTAATCGGTCAAAACATAAAAACCAAAAGTCAAAACATAGCGATCTCTGTATATTATATCAGTGAAATATCGATAATTTTGGAATATGTATATCATTAAGTTTATTTCATATTATAATTTATAGCAGGCAAATATTCCATGATACTAATAATTAGATGTGGTAATAGTACGTGGGCTGAGAATGAAAAGGTTCTATGTTCACTTTTTTAAAAAAACTGTTTTTTGCATACATTTGTTTAATTTTCAATTGTGCTTCTTTTTGTCTAAAAACTGTGTTTTTACATACAATACTTAGTGAGATACAGAAAATGAAAAAGTTCTATGTCATAAAAAATTTCAGAATCGTGATTATAGTTGTAAGTTCGATAGAACTTTTTTATTCTGATAAGTTTACGTGAGTATGAAAAGGTTCTATCGTCATGTTATTCAATGCTAGACAGTATTAAAAAGTATTATCAATAATATATGCCGATGATACAATAAAAACAAAAATTGCAATAATATCGTACAGTATTTTTGTAAAAGTAGGAGTAATTTAATATAGACTTAATAATATTATCTTATTATTAAAAATTGAGTTTAAAAACTATTAAGTATGTTATCAATTTCAATTGCCACCAATTTATATTTATAATTTTGTTTTAATGTTTTTTAAGACATGTCAACAATGATGTGATAATGTGATATTACTTATTATAGTTATACTATAAGCGTGGACATACATTTATAACGTAGTCTCAATCTGCAATACAGTTAATTAAAATAATAAAATTAGGTAGGTACATTCAGCAATTTAATTATTTATCAGTTATAAATATTGATGTTGCATGTGTCGGTAACTCTGATAAGAAGTAAAAACATTGTATGGAATTACAAAAAAAAAAAAAGTTCTATGTATATCATATCATTTAGTTGGAAGAATTAAAAGGTCCTATACACAGAACTTTTTTATTCTTATACACTTTTTTTCCAGATTTTTGGGTTTTATAAAATGTGTGGATGTCTAATACTTAATATTAACAATGTATCTGACAGTAAGTGTATTTATTTATTCAATAAAACTATGGTTATATTCATAAGATAACCTGAAAAAAAGATATTGGGTATTAAAGTTAAGAATCGCTCTGCTGAACAATTGGAACATTGAACCTTTTCATTCTCAGCCCTCGAGTAGTCAGAATCCCTTGAAAAAATTTTGCTTTTTAATTCATCAATAAAGTATAGAAATTATTAGTAAAATACTTAAACATGTATTCTTTTAACAAAATGTGGTAATATATTCAGAAAAATAATTGATATTATTTTATTTTAGGTATTGCAGTGAATAATATATTAATATAAAACAAAAAAGTAATACGGCGCTTCGGGTATGCAATAATGAATCATGCGCGTATTCATTACAAACATAAGCACCAGTTTTAATCCACTATTATAATACAGTTTTTACAAAAAACTCTGTTTAGGAGGTCTCATTAATTTGATGAATTGTTTTACAGTATTAAATAAATCATAAAATTCGTAAATATTGTATTACACAAAAACTATTGTGTCAAAGTAACATCAATAATGTTTACGGTATACTATCAATTTTAGATTCTGAGTGGAGCAATAAATGTATTGATATTGAAGTATGTTTTAAATTTTTATGTCTGTCGGTTTGGGGCAGTAAAATTGCTTCGATTTTCTTCAACAGTAACTTGTTCGATGTGAAAGTGAATCTAGATATATTTAGTATATTCCCAATAGTTTTGAAAAGCGCAGGGAAAACAAAATTAAAATTAAGGAAAAACAGGCATTTTTACTCAAATTCGATTTAATCAAAATCAATTTTAGGTTTTAATGCTCAAGTCAATAGGAAGTGTCATTACTTTGTGGGCTCTTCCAACAACTCATTCATGTCACTGTAATTTAGCCCATATTCTTATTGTACCTCAGATTACAGATTGTATATTTCTTGTAAAAATAAATTTAAAAAGAAGGTTTTAATGTAACTAAAAAAAAAATGACCTTAGATACATGACATTTTCACTGAATATGATTATATTAGCATTTTCTATACTTGATAAAATTTTCAAAATATTTTGACTTATTTTGAGCTGATTACAAAGTACGAACATATTAAGTTTTGAATTTTTTAGTTCTTTTTTTCAATAAATATCAACAAAATGGGTCAAAAAGCTTAAAAATGTAATACAATGCTCCTAATATATTAACATATTGTTACACTGACTGATGAAAACTATTAAAAATACATGGTTACGATTTTTTTTTTATAAGCATTTAAAATACGATTTTTGACAAAATACGTAAAAATCAAAATTAAAAGATTACGTTGTTAAATGATGGTGAACTTACCTCGCTTAAACAAAATTAATTTGTAGTCTGAGAAGTACCTACTTTTACTATTGACTGGTGGACGATGACTATACGACTGGACAAAAGTCTAATATCCATGTACATTATTGTTTTGAATGTTTATACTGTTTATATTCAATTATTTAGTTTTAATTGCTTATTCCTAGAAGGTAGAATGTAATATTGAATAATGTTCTTTCTTGATTAGTGGCTTTCTGACAATCCGTATATAAATATTAATAATTAATAACAGTGGCGCCAAACCCATGTATTAAGTGTGAGGGCCGCCACACTAATTTTAAGGTTTGGTTATACGGGTAATCGTAATCCAAAGTATAAAAATATATTGTAAAAAAATACAAATATAAGAAAGATGATACTTCCTAGTGTGTCGTAGCATGCAGTGTGTCGTAGCATGCAGAAATAACCAATAAATTTAGATAATAGATTTACAATAAACAAGTATTTACCAATAGTTCTTAAAAAAAGATAGATATTGGCATTGATTTACAATTAGTGATAAAACAATTAATATTAACTGAAATAGCAGAGGTATGGCCGCCACCCGGCACCCCCTGCGAGCGCCCATAAATGAATGTTGATTTTACAAAAATGTTTGCTATAATAATATTTTATTTTTATTTTGTGTCCGCCATCCCCTATTAGGACAGTAAAAATGGTTCAATTTTCTACTTCAGAATATTTTCTGATAGGAAAGTGAATCTAGTTGATACTTATCTTTTTGGTTAAAAACTCAAAAAGTGAAAAATTCCTAGTAGTATTCAAAAGCGTTGTGAAAAAAAAATAAGAAATAAGGTAATTTTTTTACCAGTTTTCGACAAAATCTGTAGCAACTCTATTTCTGTTGCGACTCAAAAACCTAACCTAAATAGCCGTAGAAACTTAAAATGTTAACAAAATGTATAACATGAGCATTATAATATTATAAAGCAAGATAGAATTTTCAAAATATATTGACTCTTTTTGAGCTAGGTATTTATAGACATGAACATATTTTTTAAATTACTGTTGGTAAATAATTTTCTTGCTCGGTGAAGTTGAGTATAAATCCACAAAACATTACTAATAAAAGTTTAAAGTTAAAACTTCGACCAAATTCATTAAAATTTTAAAAATTTTAAATTTTTGTATGTCTATACTTAAGAAAATGCAAATCCTGTTGTTTAAGAAGCCGCGATTTTGTTCTTAATTTCAGTAACTGAACTGTAATCCGTTTTCATGTTTGAAATATTCCCTTAATATGTCTGTTGTTTGCGAGAAATATACATGAACGGATTATATAATCGTTTACTCACTTTATCATAATTCATGAATAAAGACTGACTGAATTATCAGCTACCGTAGATCAATATAAATGTTATTAAATACATGAGAGTTGTATGGAAAACACCAATCACTTTATTTTATGTAAATTGAGTTATCGAAAAAAATTAGTTTCAACTTTACATTGCTATAACGATTAGTTAAAATGTATTGTCTTTATGACTTAAACTATTATCGAGATACGCCGATCGCAGCACGTAGCAAGTAGCACCACATTTTAGACTTGTTAATTTTTTCCCGTGTGACGTCGGGTGATATATAAGTATATGAGTTATATATAAAATAACTTTTCCTGACTGACTGATTCATCATCGCCTAGCCGGAACCATCGAAGCTTTGAGTATGAAATTTGATCAGTAATTTAGTTTTATAATGTAAAGCCCCACAAAGAAAGGATTTTCCAAAATTCGCATTTTAAAGAGGTTCCCAAACAAAGATTTTGAGATTCATAGTGAAAATTGAATCTTTTTTTTGTTTATAATTGGTTACTTAGGCAGATCAGGTACAAGCATCATACATCAAATCGTCGAGTTTACATGACCTCAATTAAAGAAACTATATATATCTTGAAACCAAATGTATGTTGATAGCTTGTATACTCAAAAATTACTCGATTAATTTTTAACGAAAATTTCAGAGATTGTTTTTAAAGATATTTGAAAATATTAGAGACAAATAGTTTAAACCACGTTAAAAATATATACCAAGTGATAAATCCAATTCGTGACTTATAATCT
>WHPZ01583203.1:8161-19722 GCA_016617965.1 Macrosiphum rosae | reverse complement strand
CGAATTATAATTCAAGTACGACATCAAATATACTAAATATAGCTGTAGTTTATACAAATATACTTCTGAAATATTTTAAACTATAATGGGTGATACAATTTTTTTTTTTCAAAACACACCTACTTTTATTAATATTATAATAATGTTATGTCGTGTTGACGTCGACTAAAAATTACTTACAACAAATTCGGGGCTTATAAGATTTTGATTGGATTTTTATTCTGTTCGTTCCGATTCCATTATTAAACTCGACACGAATCCGAGAAAGTGAAATTAAACGGCCCAGAAGACGTATCCCTTGAATCGGACGAGAAGGGGGTAGAAAAGAATAAAATATTAAATAAGACGATCACGTGAGTTTGACAGCAATGGGAATTGATTGCGATAACGTTTCGTAATAAGAGCGCGTGGTGACGGGTCGCCGTCTCTGGTTCACTACCGTAATAATTCGAATTACGGAGGAGCACAAACCGACCGACTTTGGCAAGGTAATCTCGGATGTGTCGTACGCACGCGTATTATAATAATACACGAAAGAATTGATATCGAATTGATACCGCGTTTGGTCGATACAATGTACCAGCTATATAATGATCTGTCCATCGACTGCGGTACGTGAACATATACGCAGGCATTAGAATATTTTACGTCCCTTCGACTTTTTCGACGACCGTTTCAGTGACACATTGAGTGCATAAAAGTGCAATATTTCTACATATTGTCTTGACTAGGCTATGCCACAAAAATAGAATAAAATTAATTTTCATCCCTTGGCTTATGTAGGTACACTGAACATCTGTCTTTATAATCGAAAATCGTCAAATAGACCCACGTTGAAGCGCATTAATGATGAGAAAATATCCGATTACTATTGCAAATATCAATAATATCTTGAAAGTTTATCGGCGATAACATATTGATTATTATCTACTCGAATACCTCTGGTCGAAAAACGATTTTACGAGCACACTTAAATAATAATAGGTTAATATAATTAGACAAAGTGCAGTGTATAAACATATAATTCATTTTGTTTAACATAAATATGTTTTTGGGCTGTATAAACGTTTCTTTGTTTTCGAACGATTTTTTTTTATTAATTTATCATTTTTCAGTTTTTTTCTAATGGTATTAAATACTTGTAGTTCATAATAAAAACACTATATACTCTGTTCTACGAGAGAACATGCCTGTTCTGCGCATCTTTCTACATCACCAATCTATCGGAACCTATTCTCCTGTAACAGGGTGGGGATGCGCAGAAAAACCTGCAAATATTATTTTAACTACGAGCACAATAATTTTTTTAGTTTTATTCAATTTTTTAGATAGTAAATATTAAACTGAATAAGTATTAAACAGGATCTATTTGATTTTAACAATACGGATAGTAAAAAATATATTTGTATTGTTAATTTAAATGTGTAATTTATATGGTTTAAGTAATATGCAGTCGATTATTATATTTGTACATGTCTTACGCGTGTTAAATTGAATTTATTTAAAACAAAAGTTTACAAGAAAAAAGTCACCAGGAAATAAAAACCGTTTAACTGGCTAATAATAATATAAAATTAATTATAAGCTTAATTTGTATACTCTCAGTAATTAAAAAAAAAAAATACAGTTTTAGGGTTCCAAAGCATTGACGGCTTTTTTTAAATATTATAAAATTAAAGGAAAAAACTTTTTCTGATTTCATGAACTTTTTTTCTCATTAAAAATGTAATTGGAGTACCGTGGCCGTGTCAACGTTGATTCTGTTCACTTGTATTTATTACGGTCACCTTAATTCTATTCTATTTCTACGATGCCAACATCGTATTTTTTTTGAATTACACATCAACCCAGAGAATTACTCCGGACAACTACATCGTAATCAATAATTAAATTGGACCATACAAAGAATTAAAAGCTAATTAAGCACCCGCTAATAACGACCATTTAAAATTATTAAGCACAACTCGGTTTGAAAAGCAACCCCTGTCCCGTGGGACATTTATATACAAAAGTTATTAGGCGGCTTCAACTCAAAATCATATAATATTTTGCTCTTTGCTATTATAGTATAATATTTAATATTTATACACCACAAATATAATATCGGTCACATGTTCTACCTATTTAAGGACCAAACGTAAACACTTAAAAGTCGCAACACCTATCTGAACCTGGCTCATCTTCCAAAAAACATCCATCTACTTCGTAAACACAACTCCAGAAACAACTAAATAGATGGTTATCCCTTTTTATTTCCTAAAACATTAACACCAACCAAACCAAAAACAATTTTGAAACCGAACAAATTTAACATATATAGGTACAACATTACAATAACCGTACTCGTTATAACCATTAGGACCTATAGGACTGCTCACAAATTTTTGCGATGCGGTCCAAACGCAATATGTTCTAACTTTTAATGAAATCAGCTATCTACAAAAGTTGTTCTTACAAATTAAAACTAACACATTCGTCTGGTTTATTTAGAAAAGTCATAAACGAAAAAACGAAAAAAGTACGTTTCACACGTATCAAATCTACCAATAAAAACAATTTTGTATAGTTTTCCGTAATCTGCGCCATGCTGTTGATAATAATTTAATAAAAGAGGAACTAGAATACCATTGTTATACGACATCTATTCAAATAGTCATTTCAACCGTGGGCAAAAACTAGTTTGCCTCTTTTCTTAATTTTTTGGGTCTAGATTTGCCAGTAGAACTAGATAAACACAATTCAGATACCTGTAAACTAATTTCAATCTGTCAGACTAAAATAAAATTCGATGAATCTGCCTTCCCTGTCGTCATATTGTTCAATGTCAACGTTTCCAAAATGTTGGCCATACAGGAACCTATTGTAACGGTTCATCCACATTGTGTTAAATGTAGTGAATTTAATTTGACTGAAAATTGTTAAAAACTACCCGACCAACCACCATCAAGTGCGCACCTCATGAGGGGTATGTACCCGCTAGCTATCAAGATAAGATTGTTGTTTCTACAAATGCGTTCAATCAAAACGAAAATCATATTCTCAAATAAAAGCTGAAAAAACCAAAGATTTGTATCAGACCATCGCATCCGACCCAATTCCAGAAAATATTGTACCCACGAACCCATAGGAAGTACCGCCTATGTACATAAAAACCCAAATACCCTCCAAAATATGCCAAAAACTAATATTCCAAAACCAGCATGTCAATAGAACCAGTCGCATAATTATTATCAAAACGACCACGACCCTCAAAATTCCACAAATCAACTCACTTCGTTTATAAATTAACATAAATAAATCATATACCCACTTATCACACTACTTATAACAATAATTAACACAAAGTCGTCCCAAACATTTAACCAAATATTCTAATATCCCTTCCGAATTAACAAAACTAACCACTCGGTTCAAAACGCACGTGGGGTGATCTCCGCATTGTGAAATATTGTAATTCATGCCGTGTTTTATTTTTAATTAATTATCTAATTTTTTTTTATGTCTCCTTATGTGTTCAGAAACAAATTTTCTAATTAGGTATTAAGCCTTTATGTAGTAACAATATAAATTCGCGAATTTACAACTTTAAAATATGACAATTATGTAGGTGGTTCTACTATAAGATTATCAAAATTAATAAAATAAAAAAAGGTCATTAATAATGCATCGATTTATCTATTTGAACTGTATTATTATTTACATGTTCATACTTAGTTATGTACATTATTCTTATTATTAATCTACAACCAATTACCAGCTATTACCGTTTTGGCTTTTAGTTATAATATGCAACATGGTCGAGTTCCTTGTATGGAATGAATGCAGTAAATAACAATATAAATATTTGTGTAACGTTCTCGGGGGTAGAGCCGAGTTAATCAAATGTTTTTTCTTGAAACTATGTGATATTCAATTATTTTTCCTTTATCAGAACAATTTCGATATTAAAATACAAAACAACGAAATACAGTAACTTGCTTTTATACGAAAGCCACCTATGGCGATCAAAATATCATATTCTTTTTCCATAGATACCTTTTGGTATCCTCTTGGTGCCTGTTTTTTTTTTATACTTCTTTATAAAATTATATTAGTTAATTAACTATTTATGCTTAAATACAAACTCGGTTTTAATGTTCAATGTTTTTTACAGTACCTATATATACTTGGCAAAATATAAAAATAATTATAATATAATGTTATATGGGAAAGTTATATTATGTATAAGCGAAAATTTAATTTAGTATTTTTTTAGTAATTTAATTATTGTTTCAAATTTATTTAAAAGAAAAAAATTCCAGATTAACTATTAATCGCAGGCAATAGAATAATGTTTTACATACGAAACTGTTTTTAAGATTTTAAAGACTTCTTTTTTAATTGTCGATTTCGTTCACTCATTATTTAATTAAAAAACCGAGAAACAACAACACGCACAATAGACCTACATAAATAATAGTTATTATGTTTTTTCAATCTTTAATTTCTTAAATGTATTATAGCGATAATCTTATAAAATTGTATAATAAATTAAATTATGCGACAATATTCTTGACCATAGGTCATAGACAATTAATTGGTTTTAAAAAACAGACCGGAAATATGACATTTGTTTGGCAAGTCTATTTTATAGTAATATTATACAAGAAGTGGTTTTTTTTACATTTTTCAATCACATCAAATGTAAGTGGCTGTTGGCTTTAGAGTTGACTGGGAAAATTTCCAATATTTTTTGTACAAATTATTATGAATAGTATTATTTTATACGCTATGTTTCATGAAATACTAATACTGATATATATTTATAAAACGTCAATCCAATTTCAATACCAAAACGAGTACAACGTTTTTGGTAATTCAGTATTATATATATATATATCTTGTGTGAAGTGTGGTAGGTATGTGTATTGGTTTTCGTATTTTTTATATTTATTTTCTCGAAACAATTTTTTTATGTCGAAGAAGTAATCAAAATGTTTCACGGACGGACCATATGGAATTTGAAAAATAAATTCATCTTATCCAGTGTGAAATTTTAAGATATTTATTTGGTTGTCAATGTGGTCATATTATCCGACTGAGATTGTATCAAGTGAACAAATATAATCGTACTCTACTGAGTTTTCATAAAAAACTATAAAGAAATATTTAAAAAAAACGTTAGTTGAAATGAAAATTATTATTATCTATTAATTATCATTTGGCAAATATAATAATAGCTATCAGTTGTTATTAGTTTTTATTTCTTAATTAAGTTTATGAACAACATGAGTTGCAAAAGAAATCAATCAAAAATCTAACACGTACCACGTCCACACAAAGCAATGGCACAGATGAATTGGAATTGTTTTTTTTATATTGAAATTTTAACGAAACAATATTGCAATTTAAAGACAAAAAATGTCGGGCATATTATCGAATACCGTTTTTAGGAGTTTAATATGTAATAATATTTAAATATTGATTACCAAATTTGTCTCATAAAATTGGTTTAACTGCTAAAGATTTCTTCGGGTTGTACAGTTAATTTTTTTTAGTTTCTAGTTAATATTGCTTAAAACGTTGTCGATGCAAATTTAAAATAGCCAAGTCAACAAGGTCAATTGGAAATTAAACGCATACACATTTTCACTGGAAACTATTATTTTGAATATTGGTGTGACCCTGAAATAATATTAAATTCAATGTACATACATGGACAAACAAAGAAAACTTCACCCGCTGTCATTAAAATGAGCAATAATAATAAATTAATGTTTTTTAATGAACGAAATTGATGGATTTACATTGACATAAACAAGAGACTGCGTATTTATAGATTAAACGATTCGTTATAATTTATTAAAATATTACCTTACAGAGTTTTACAGGGTTACGTTTTCTCCAGTGACACTTTCAGACATGTGTTATGGTAATGTGAAAACACCAAACAGACATATTCATCCATGGGCCGCGAGTATTTTCTTAGGTTACTTTAAGACAGTTTTTTTTTTATTTCTGGCACTAAGACCTTTAACGTCGATTTTAAGTAAGTGTTATTGTATTGCGTGAACTTTTCGATAGAGACTTTTTCCAAAAACAAATACCTCTCATCCAAAGCTACCAGATAAACTAATAATTAAAAGAATCATCTGTTCATCCCGTCTTCGCCTTTTTAATAATAAAAAAAAGTCATAATTATAATAATACGTTTTTGGCACGGCAATTTATTAATTTAATTAAACATCAAAAAAATTTCCTCTCAAAAGACCTTCAAACATTTTAACCAAATTATTTTTCTGAGAAAAAAAAATAAAGTTAATTTTGTATTTGATGTAAATCTGCGTTTAAGAATCACAAAAATTTATTTTTCTTCGAAATAAATATAATATTTTAATATTTCGGTATTCATCGATAATTCAATAACTCACATATTTGGAATAACATAAGTTCCATTACCTATAGTAATAAATGTGTTGATATTCAATGGATATAAAAGAATAATACACTGTATTATACCTACATAAAATTATAATATATGTTTGGAAATATTTTGTTGATTGATAAAAAGTAAGTTACTCATTTTATTTCTTTATAAATGTACAAAATTAATAAATATTGAATTATTAACATAATATAATTTATGCATATTTTTACATTTACAAAATATATTTATTTTGTTTTTAATTTTAGTTGCACTTACAAAAATTAATATGTTTTGACGAATCCACCAACCTTGGATGTTTGAGTAGATGTTATAGCTACTACAACTTTGCTTATTATTACCAAGTTTTAAAAAATGATTGCTTATTTTTGTAACTGTTAAAATACTTATTCTTCTTACATAAAATGTTATTCATTTTTATTTTAAATTAAAACATAAGTTATGCAAACAATTTATGTACTTCTTACAGTTGAATTAGATTTTGTATCATACAAAGAATTTAAATATTAAAATGTATATTTTTTTTGTTTAATTAAGTATAATTAGTTTAGATTAATTATCTAAATAGTTCATTAACATTTCAATGTACATTTTTACATATAATATCAAACTGGTAGTTTTATAACATATTTTCAGTAATTACGTTCAATATGAGATAAGTTCTTTTGTAAGATTCAAATTTAATAAAACTCTTTAATGAATGTATTTAGTCTAAATAATTATATCATTTTATGCCTTTTTATTTCCTATACATTAACGCAACTTGTAGTTATTCTCTTTTCAGAAATTTCTGAATAATTTTAACTAGTCAGTATGAATTATTTTATTAGATACTAAACATATTTTATATTTCTTAGAAGTTATAATAATAAATATCATTTTTTTTTTGTTTTTGTGAAATTGAACATGGCTTATAATCTGTATAAGAACGATTTAATGTAGCGTTGTATCTATCAAGCAAATATCTTAAATTGACTAATTATTTTATTATATGCAAATTTATTGAACTGGATAGACGAATAAATAATTTATTTTTCAATTTATCAGGGTTGTAATTTCTCATGGATAAAATGTATAAAATGTTTTCAATAACTTGTTGTTTTATTTAATTTTTATTTATTTTAAATAATAAACATATTTTCTATTGATATTGTACACTAGAAAGTGAAATTTGCGATTCTGAAAGCAGTGTCTTAAAAACGATCGAATTGTTGTAATTCGTTTATTTTAAGGGTGTTAAAAATATATAATATTTTTATTGAATGATTGATTATTTTCTTAATATAGTTAATTCTTATAAATACATTGCATTTATATGCTGACTACTTTAATTTGCCACAAATAATGATTTCAATATGATATTAGTTAGCTACACCCAATATACATTAATTATTAAAATTACAATGAAAACGGTTTTTCGTAATACTTTTCTCTTTATCTCCAAAGCTTACCGTGGTAACCCAAATCTGTACCTAAATGTTATTGGTTATCTTACTTGTCTTAGTTGATGTTTCAATTAGATCAACCAAATGTGTCAAATGTGCATATTTCTTTCATAAAAATCATAAAAATTGATTCTAAAGGTTGTTTTGACCTTCGAGCTTCTTCATATCTTAACAAAAGCAGTTTAAAGGTAATAAACTATATTTCACTTTTTGAAACTTTAAATTAATTTATTATGCTTATTTGAAACCGTTTTCCGTGGTACAATAATGACTAACCTTTGTTAATATCTAATAAATAGAATATTCAAAAAGTATATCCAAAAACAAATACACTATTTAACATATCATTTTGAATCGTAACTTCGATTGGCCCAAATAATGAAGAAATAACTTTCTTACAGATTATTGTTTTGATAATTCCAACCAACATTAAAACTTTTTTTATATGTATTATGAGCATTGTTGGAATACCAACCCCGCGTACCCGTGAAATTAATATTATTAAACATTGAACTTTGCTGTAGGCATTGATTATAATTGTGAATGGAATTGTATTGTGGTTATGAAATTGGATTATACACCCATATATGTGGCTAAATTAATATTAAATTTATTGACGTTGAAACGTATAATTTTGTGTAAATAGTAAAAGTCACGGAACAGATATTAGAATAATCTTTTGGAAAATTAAAAAAAAGGTTTTTATTTTTGCAGTTTTCACTGATTATTAAGAGGACTATGATTGTATGAATGTGTTAAATAATAATTTAGAGATCCTAAACATTTTTAATGCGAGCGTTTCTCAACATTTATAACACGGATGCTCAATATTAAAATATTCATGATTTGATTTGACGAATTCATGAAAATGTTAAATCTTTATTATTAAGTTGGATATATTATTAGTTTACTTATTTTATTTTTTAAATATGATTCGTATAAACTATATTTTATAAAACTAATGTTCACGAAAATAAAGCGTCGCTAATTAAATAATACATTAGATTCAATAACAATAAAAATAAATATCTACCTACAAATAAATCACGTGTATTGATTGTGTGCAGCAAGTTATTCATATTATATGATATTTACGATATTTTCAAAACCCATAAAATCATTGTTATACGAACGATACGAAAATAATAATTGTTAATGTTAGCGAAACAGCAAAATTTGACAACTCAATAAATATTATAAAACGTAAAATATTTCGTAGCATATACCTATAGATAGTTAATACACCGTTAAAAACTGCTTTTGTTTATTAATAAATTAATATATTTATTATTCGACAAAATTAAAATTTGAATTAATTTGGCTATAAATTCGGATGAAAACGTAACAAACAATAGGAATTATAGTATTTTGGTTGACACAGATACTATGTATAATAAGCAGATCAATTTCAAAATACGAATGGCATTATCAGAGTGGTGTATTTACTATACATTAAATTTGAATTATGACCACGTCGCGTACGTTGATTTATTTCGAAACGTATTTCGACAATAGTCGATATCGTTAATGGTGCGTTTGTGACTCAACATTTTTTTACTGTGTAGTTAGTAATATTATTTATTAGTCAACGTAGTATATTAATATTGAATAAATTCTAATAAATAAAATAAATAAATAAGAGTGAAATCATAATCGAAAAAGAGGAAAAAAATTATTAATTTCGGTGCCGTTGGTTATCTATACAGATTTTGGAAATTTAGATTTATGCCATGGTATGATATATCATAAAGAAAAAAAAAATGTTAATACGTTATATTTCGGTATTTACAATTCATAAGTGTATACAGGTGAATATTATACTCGTATAATATGATATAATAAGAATATTATGCTATGTGCTGTTAAAATATGTGTATTTTCGTTCGAGAACCTCAATATCTAGTAGAATTTTTTATTGAAAATTTACCCACTTGTTATTACTATGAAAATATATTCTAAAGTATTCGGTTACCAACAACTGATAAGTGATAATTTATAAAGCATACAGCACCACATCGGACGAAGTGACACGATACACCTACACTTCGATGTATCGAAATTGCCTATACACTGCGCCGGCCAACGGATATATCGAAAAAGGAGCTATGTCGTCGTCTTGGAATTTCTTACCTACGTTTGTGTTTTAAACTCTGAATTGTAATACACAGTTATCGTTATTCTAATGGCTATGATAAGAGGAATATTCACCATCGCAAACATTTGTTATAAAATATAACATAATTAATCATAAAAAAAAAATGGTCGTCTCACCCAAAATAATATAATGTTTCTTTTCGAAATATTAGATAAGGAAACGTATTATTTTGCTCCACCCACACGACTGCCTGTGGTTTTATTTTTATGATATGATTGTGTTATTAAGTCACAAAATACGTCATGTAGGTACCAACAAAAGTATTAAGCGTTTAACTATTTCGTTCAGTGCGTTTTAGTTTTTTTATTTTTTTTTTTTTGTCTCACGCATGGTCAGTCTCTACTGGTCGTTTGAGTATTCATCTTCAAGTTTCCGGACCATCAACCATTTTCTGTATATTTTTCCACAGTGTGTGAGCCC
The DNA here is from genome assembly GCA_016617965.1 of Macrosiphum rosae. NCBI lineage: Eukaryota > Metazoa > Arthropoda > Insecta > Hemiptera > Aphididae > Macrosiphum > Macrosiphum rosae. The sequence goes on along the minus strand of WHPZ01583203.1, from coordinate 9,278 downwards.
TGCACGTGTGTAGCTACCTTATACCAGCTATATTATACCTCTTTGCAGCCTCACGATGCGAGAAAAGCAAATACGCTATATTCGTTTGCAACAGCCATACTATATGGTTATTTCTGATTTGATTTCCTGTTTAACTACCGCTAACTTTGTTACGTTTGTACAAAAGTAATAAAACAATGTCTGATGCACGATAATAATAATAATAATAGTACGATATAAACAATGCTTAAGCCGATTGCTGAGTAAGCAAAAGATCATCAGTGCGGAGAATCGTGAATAAACAACACCGATCGATCGGTCGCAATAATCACTGTATAGCAATAGTAATAGAAATAATAACAATAATAATAATAATAATAATAATAATAATAATAATAGTAATAATAACAATAATACGGATCAGATCGTCGAGTACTATGCGTAGGAACTTATCGCAGTGCATATTATTTGGTTCACGAAATTCCATAAACGGTTTTTAAACGGATCGGTGAAATAATAGTATTTATATTGTGACGTATCAAAAATGTATAATTCGATATACGTGTACAGCTTCAGCATAATATAATATGTACACAATTAAAATTTCAACCTCCCGTTCGTATAATATTAAATTTTATTCTGCACGTTCAATTATTGTGGGGTACAAACCATTTTAGTATTGCGCGCACATTATTGGGTGACTGCAAAATGATTTCGACAGCTCTGAATGATAACATAATATATTATTATGGTTTTCCGAACGATTATAAGGATGTTGGTTATATTCTTAAAAAACATTTTTATCATTTCGTTTTGTATTTCGATTTCACGTTATCTTATTTTTGTACTATAAACGACTAAAAAAATATGCGTACATAATATATTATTTCGTGCTCATGCACACCAAGAATTTTATCGAACCGACGGTATAACTCTTAGGTTCTCGTAAGAATTTCACGCACATTTCCAGTCGTGAATAATATAACAATAAAGGCGTGTGAAAGTCGTATATGTGTTTTATAAAAATTCAAATAGAACACAACAAAGTGTACGTACAATGTACATGTATAAAACAAAAGCAATATATGCATCATGATATCAAGTAATATAATAGTTTGATCGTCAGACAAATCATCGA